>JAINRI010000604.1:0-50000 GCA_025413485.1 Ficus microcarpa
ATTGAATAAAATATTGGTTTTTATTCTGTAGTTTAGTTTGTTAAAATTTGTTTTGTGGATATATGTATTATTATTTTATTAAAGAATTGTATCTATTAATTAGACATTTTTTTATGTTAATTTGTTTTTTTGTCCTTCCCTTCTATATTTTTTTTTTTGAATTTAGTATTTTCTAATCTTCATATATTATTTTATTCATTTATTTTTATTTTACATAGTTAAAAACAATTGAAGGAAATATTGTCATGACTTTATTAATATGTGGAGGTGTTACCACTAACTTTTTATTTTCCCTTTCCTTTTCTATGCTATCACCCTCTTTTCATACGGACATATGAAATTTTATTAGTTCAATTTTATCTTAATAATATATTTCAATAAAAGAAACTTATAAATAATAAATAAAATAGAGAATTTAAGAATCCAAACAATAAGGAAAATTTAATAATTTAAATAAATATGATTAGAAAAATAGAGAAATAACTATTTAAGTTAATTAATAGATGTAAAAACATGTTATACATTTAACAAATGTAAATTTTAAACTATAACATTAATATACAACATTAATCATAATTTGTAAATATATACTTCCTATAATAAAATCTCACCAGAAAAAAAAAACACTACATTTTTTAATTTTGTTGTAAATTTATAGTGATAATTTATATTTACAAATTCTCATGAATTATTTTTAATCTAAAATGTTGACTTTTCTTTTAATTTTTTTTAATATTATAATTTAATTGTGTTATTTTATTTTTTAATTAAATTAATTTAGTTTTTTGTTTCTTTTTTTTTTTTTCATTGTAAATTTTTTTAAATTTAGAATTTTGTAATTCTTATATATTGTTTTATTGCTGCAATCTTATTTTACATAGTTAAAAATGATTGAAGAAAATATTATTCTTTAATTTGTAATTTAGTTTATTTAATTTTTTTCGATATTATATTATTAAAAAATATATTTATTTGTTAAAGCAATTTTTTTAGTATGTTAATCCTTTTTTTTTTTTGCTTTCAATTTTTTTTCAATTTATAATTTTCTAATCTTTATGTACTGTTTTATTCATGTAATTTTATTTTACATAATTAAAATTAATTGGACAAAATATTACTTTGACTTTGTTAATATATATGATTGTAACTACCAATTTTTGTATCCTTTCTCACCCTTTCTATACTATTCGTTGCATTCCGTACAGAGGGCGAAATTTTTTTCATCCAATTTTATCTGTTCTTAATATATAACAATTGATCAAAATATTATTTTTTAAGTTTTTTGCCTACATTTCTTGAATCAAATAATACATAGCTTATTATTATTCATTATGATTAGTTATGTTATTAAACAAAATAAAAATTTATATCCAATAAAAAATTTAACATGAATGAATTTAAAAAACCCAATTCATTAACATGTTAACCACTACTCTTTCTCCCCCACCTCCTCCTTGTCTACGAATTTTTTGCCTTCAATAAAAACTTAGATTATTAAATCAAATAAAAAATAAATTAAGGTATATAAATTCATCAATAAATATTACACAGAAACAGAAAAAAGCATAAAAAAAAAAGGGAATAAAATTACATGATAAAAGAACTTAAACTATACAATTAAGATTACAATAATTTGTAATTATAAAAGCATTTAAATACAAAAACTCTTCTAATAAATTTAAATATTACAACAATATAATAAAAAGAAAAAAATCCCCAGGTAATTAAAAAAAAAAAAATCAAAGAACAGAACAAAAAATAAAGTAGAAATAATAACAACAAATTTAATATATACACATACATATATATACTATAAAAAACAATATAAAATTTTTAATGAAACATTTTCTGGTATGCTTAGATCTCATTAGTAATATGTCTCAACAATAACCATAAAACAACTCAACATTATCTTTGATAGCTATCAAGTGTAATGTGTCCAAAAAAAAAAAAAAACAGAGAAGGCTTACATAATACAGAAAGGAAACGAAAAAAAGAGAAAACAAGAAGAAAGAGGAAAAAATTTAAAAAAATTTAGAATATTACAACAATATAAAGACAGTAATATAATCAGTATCATTATGTTGTCACAAAAACAAAATTAACACAAATTCCAAACATTCATAACAACAATAAAGATGGTCAAATAATATATAACAGTTATGTAATATATGTTATCAATAATACCATATTCAGCAACATATATCAAATTAAACAATAAATCTGGTATATACATTCTCATGCATTTGAATAGAGATCATCATAGCATACAAAAATTTTAATCCAAAAGTTCTTATTAAAAACATGTACAATAACAGAACACAGAAGCAATAATAAAGGAAAGGAGAAAAAAAATATAAAACAGTAAATTTATCACATATAACATAATCATGTAACTTATAATATAAATAATATTCACAAAACATTCACAAATAAGAAAAAAAGAGCTGTGTATACTGTTGGCCAGGGGGAGGGAGGGAAAAAAAAGGGTGTAAAAAACTACAAACAGAGAAAAGAAGCAAAACACAATAAATAAATGAATCTCTTCACAATATGATGATCATAATAATAAACATGTTGAAATAATAAGACAATAATAACACTAATTAAAACGTTTAAATAAGAACAGTACATGGATAAAAAAGTAGGTTTGAACAGAAAGAAATCAAGATTCAAGGTAAAGCAGTTAAGAGAATTTTACAGAAGTATTAATGGTGAAGGAAAGAGATGAAGCAATAAATGAAGAGAAGATTTATTAAAAAGAGAGAACTGGCTAAATCAGAAGAGTCGGTGGAAGAGAGAAAAAAAAAATTCACATAGAACAAATAAAGGATAACAAATTTTAACAAAATCAGCTGCATTAATGACAAAGTTGAGTTTGTAAAAAATCTTAGTCAAAGTAATCATGGGCAGTAAATCGGAAACTTCTAGCAAAAAATACATTTACAACTAAAAGGGTTAAAAAAAAAAACAGATAATTTAAAACTAGCAGGTATTATAATTATAGCTAGCAAACTACATGATTCAAATATCTAACAATTCATTTAAATCTAACTAAATCGTGCAATACAGTTATGAGACAGAACAGAACAATAATTCTCTACGAATTAAATACAAAGAATGGTGATTATAAAACATCGTACACACTTACCTAATCATAATTAACCATTATAAAGAAAATTTTCTTATCTATAATAAAAGCAAATCGTATAAAAAAAAATTTAACAGAAACAATAAATAACTCATACTAAAAAGACCAAACACTACAAATCGTAAATATAACAGAAAATCATCAACATACAAAATGCAAAGATCAAACTTGCAAACAAAATCAACAAAATTATTCGGGGAGAAAAAGCGCTAAAAATTACAAAGATACAAACTAACAGAGAAAAAATGTTCAATATTCCACTTGATACTTGCATTTGTTCACTTTGCCACAATTATTATTCCAATTTGCAAAAAGTAATTTGCAACAATCACATATCATTAAAAAAAAAAAAAAGAGGCAAAAACAATACCGAAATAAAGGAGAGAGAAAAAAAATCAACATACCATAACTTTTGTTAATATTTTTTAGTACTCTGCATTTGTTTCCAAAAACTTGGAAAACGAATAAAAAAAAACTCATGACAAAAAAAGGAAGAAGAATATGAACAGTAGGCAAAAATAAAAACCAGAATCCGAGAGGTGGAAAAAAGGGCAAACAGATACAACAATGAAAAAAAACTACATATTAAAATGTACACTTCCAACACAAAAAACATATCGGGAAAAGAAAAAAAAAAGCTAGCAATAAAAAATTAGGATTTAGAAATAGGGCATTAGAAAACACAAATATCAAAACTCACCATTTGGAAAAAATGAAGAAGAGAAAATGCAATAAGAAAATCAATAGTAAATTAGAAAATAACAAAAGACAGGAGGGAAAAAAAAGGGGAACCCGAAAATAGTAATAAAGAAGAAAAAAAAAATACTAAAAATCAAAATCTAAACTTTTAATGCCAAAACACATCTAAACCTTTAACAAAAAACCCTTAGAGCATTACAAAAAAAAAAGCCCTTATTTTAAGATTCGGAGAAAACAGACACACAATAAAGAAGAGCATCGACAATAGAAACCAAAAATGAAAAGAGAGAATGAGTGATTGAGAAAACAAAAAATACTAATATCAAGGGTTTGGAGGCCGAATATCTCAAGAAACAATAAATTAAAAATTAACAAAAAGACCCAAAAAAAAAAAAAGGGAAACAGAAACAACAATCAAAAAAAGAAAAAAAACTAGAGGAAAAAATACAAATTTTAGCATTCAAAAACAACCACAAAAAAAAAAAGTAAAAATAAAAATTTAAAAAAAAATTCCAAAGATCAGAACTCAACATTCGGAAAAAACAAAGAAAAGAAGACTTAGGAGAGAAAAATACATGACTGAGTTAAAAAATAACAAAAGAATCGGAAAAAAAACCCCCCCTAGAAACAGTAATGAAGAACAAAACAACAACACAAAAATCAAAACCAAAGTCTGTAACACAAAAACATATCTAAACCTTCAACACAATAACCCATCAACATCAAAAAAGAAAAAAAATCCAAAAATGAAGAACAAAAACCAAACTTCCGGAGCCGGAGAAAACAAACGCACTGGTGAAGAGATCATTAGCAGTAGAAACCGAAACCAAAAAAAAAAAAAAACAAGGAGCGGCCAAAAGAACAAAATAAACCAAAAATCTAGGGTTTGGAGAGTCAGAAGATGAAAGATAGAGAGAGAAAATCAAGAGGCAGAATGGGAATCGAAAGAAAGAAGAGAAGAGGGAATTTAGGGTTTGGAGGGCAAATCGTCCTTCCACTGTGGAGGATAGGAACTGACAGTCAAACCCTAAGGGCAAAACCATCTTCACAATAAATTGAGGGCAAAATCGTCCATTTGATGTGGGCAACCTAACCGGTTGAAGGAAAAGGAGGGCAAAAACATCATTTTACATCAAAAAGCATTGTACAATACTATACGGTACTGTAGCGAGAGGAACGATGGAGTGAGTGAAAAAAAAAAACCATTGTACATCACTGTAGAAAAAACAGTGAAAAACATCAATTCTTTTAGTATATTAGTATAATGTTGTATATTGTTATTTATTCATCCTTTATATAATTATTATTTTTCACATTTATGTAGGTTAATTAGGTGAAAATAGGCAATTATTATTTGTTGGGTTTTGTTTATATATAAACTTAGTCTAATTGTTGGGTATTGACAACTAATGTAAAAAGTCCCACGTGGGAAAAGAATGAGGTGTAAAATATTGTATAAGTCTTTTCCATCTTGAAAGGTTAATTTACTGATATGTGAGAGCGCCTATGTAACGCCCCAAATTCTTCTCTACATACGTAAGGCCGTTACCATGCTTTCTTAAGTTAAACGTCCCGACCATCCACGTAAAATCGATTACGTAAATGTGGGCCGTTACTTAACGTACTTAACTTAGTTTCTAAATCTAATACTTAGACTAATCGGGAAATTTTAGAATAAATTTTTTTCTTTCTTTTCTTCTTCAACTTCATTTTAAAAATCGTAATTTGAAAACGTTACATACATGAAACGTAACATGTTTCTTAATCATACATGTACAACTTAATAATTTAAACAGTTTGCGAAAAATCTGCACAATGGTACCCCACACCGCCCTTCACTTGCTGCATCGTCTCTATGGCCCACCAAGTAATGCTGCAGGCATCTTACCTACAGTATGAAATATAAACTGATGAGCTTTCGCCCAGTAAGTACAAACAGAATCTCATAAAAACATGTCATCATCATATAATTTATGCATGATCCATTTATGATTGATTTATGAATATTTTATGATCAATTATTGACTTGAACTTATTATCTTGATTAACATGTGGGCCCGTTGTATACGTACCAGTTGCGCGCATTCCATAGAAAGTTAAGGTTTGCAAGGTCCTTAATAATTCTGGGAATCATGTAAGTTTTTACGATTTTTTTACGAAAGGTCTTAAAATATTTTCTTTTCTTCTTCTTAAACTTGAACTTGAGCTCATACATGTATCCTCCACCTGGCGGGAGGTTGGTACGACACCTTACTTGTCTTTTCTCTTACTTAGTATGTTCTTACCATGTGATTTATTATTAGTAAACATGCTTCATGATGTCACCATATTATAACATATACATACACATGGCATATTTTAACATAACATGGCATAACCATAAATCATGGCATTCTTGTAAACATGGCATTCTTGTAAGCATGGTATTCTTGTAAACATGACATTTTTGAAAATATGGCATTCTTAAAAACAAGCATACTTGAAAACATGGCATACATGAAAATATGGTATACGTAGCATAGCATAACATACCATACTTGAAAATAGTATTTACTATTTTCATATTGTAAGTGAGGTTTGTACTTACCTGGTCTGCTATGTCCTGGGTTTTGTTGCTCCGAAACAGGTTGCAACAGTAGGTTACTTCCCGCTATTTAAAAACAATCATAGGATAAGAATCCTATCCAAATCATAAAGTGTTGGTAACCTAACCAACATCCATGCATGACCTTAATTATATGTCCCCCACATATTTACATGCTAACCCACTTGGTTACAATAAGTAACCTTTGGGTTCATGGCTTATCATACGTGGATCATAACTTATTTGGTTACCTTAAGTAACCTTGGGTACTAAGCCCAAGCATACGTGAATAGTATTAGGCGACTCCTCCTAACTATGAACCTAAGTCTTATCATCTTTAATCCATAGTCTCTTGGGTTATCACAAGTAACCTTTAGTGTGAACCAACTTGGGTTAATTTCCTATTGGTTTACCATGGGCAACCTTGGGCTTTGGGCCCAGTCCAGTAACTCAGGTATCCTTCCCGGTTACCGTTGGTCCTCATATTATTACTAAGTTTTAAGACAACTTGTGTCTAAAAACTTGTTTCCCTTTGTTTGGAAAAACTTGTTCTTGTTATACAAAAATCCTTAGTTCAATTTGTAAAAATTATAACATTTGAGTAGAGTTTGTAAAAATTGCTAAGTATTGAAACCGCCTTTGGAACAGTTTCCCACTGCCAATTATCATTGTATGTGCAGGAATGTCCTTTTCCTGCACTGTTTTAGAAAATCCTGTGCAGGAATTTCATGTGTCCTGCACAGTGTTTGAAATCCAATTTTTATTTAAAAATCTGGGTCGAATCTGAAAAAGTTGTCTTCACGAAAGTTTTAGATCTTGAAAAGCCCTACAACTTTTATGTTTTACTCAAGACCCAGTTCGACCTCTATCCTACTTTTTTTCCTTGTTGAACCTGCCTGGCCGTGCATAAAGTCTGGGCACGGTCAGGTTCGGATTTCTGTAAAAACGAAGGCCATTGGAGCCTTATTTTCAAAAACTATCCACATTACCTACCAGTAAAAACCATTCTCTACAACTTTCTAGTTTTGAGTTTTTCCTAATTCGGCCTCTAAGGGCCTCAAATTCCACTTCCCAGATCACTGCCCAGTCTTGACCCGAGACTGGCAGTTTCTTCTCTTGGGTTCGTTTTACGTCCTAATTTGCGTAATCTAACTCAACCGAACACATCATCAGCACTTTCTAACGTACTAATCCCGACATGTACATCATCCAACATATCCATACATGACCAAACATTTTCATGCAAACCCATTACAAAATTTCATCACCCAGGGTTTTGCATGATTTCTAGGTTGCATCAAACCATACCATTCATTCTATCATCCATTCTAGCAACCTAGCATGTTCATACAACATCATTCTAGACATAATTGGGGACATACAACTTATCATACATCTAGCATACAAGCCCTAATCATCACACAAGCATAAGCATATAATCATGCAAGCTTAAAAATCAAACTACTCTTAACCTAATCAAGCACATATCTCAAAATTTCTAAGCTAGGGCAATAAAATAGGATGAGCTTATGCTCTTACATCTAAGGCTTGAAATACACTTAAATCTCCAAATTGAAGCTCAAATTAAAAGCTTAGGGACCAAAGGAGATTTACCTTAATCAACACAAAGGTTGTGCTAGTTTTGGGTCTAAACTTTCTTTCCCCTTGCTCATCACCACAACCGGCCTTCCCCTCCAATGGGGTTCAAAATTTTCGGCCATGCATGAGAAAAATACACATAAACATCTTGTTTCAAGCTTAATAAAAGACTTAAGGGTTTAGAGGTTTACCTTAACCTATTCAAGGGTTTAGGTGGCTTGATTCCAACTTTTCCCTTTTTCCTTTGATCTCCTCCACAACCGGCCATCCCTTGGCTTAGGGGCTCCAAAATTTTCAGCCACTTCCTTGGCTGCCTCAACAAAGTCCGGCTACCCCCTAGCTCAAATCCTCCCTCACTTTTTTTTTCTTTCTTTTCTCTTCCTATTTTGGCTTCGGATTTTAGGGGGAGAGTGTGAGGAATTATTTGGCCATAGTTTTGGGGTGTTTCCTTCTTTTTTCTGAGCAAAATTAGCTGCCCCCTTCACCTATTTATAGGTGAAAAATCCTTAATTTTTGGATTTATTTTTATTTTTAAAAATTACATTTTGACCCCTAAAGCAAAAATACTTGCATAAATGCCCTCTAAGTGGCATGTGGCCGGCCATGGCCTTGTTCTCCAAGCAAAATCATGACATCATAATGCTTACCTCATTATGTTTACATCACCTATTTTTCAAAAATTACATTTTGGCCCATAAGGACAAAATATTTACAATTTTGGCCCAACATGTGGCCGGCCATGAGTCTCCCTTGCTTGGCAAGTTCTTGCATCATTATGACATCATCTTGATGACATCACCTTGCTTACATCACCTATTTTTCAAAAATTACATTTTAGCCCCTAAAGACAAAATTTTTGCAATTTAGTCCAACATGTGGCCAGCCATCCTTGGGTGCTTGGTGGATAAGTTTTTGATTTCTTTCCACATTTTCTTTAATTTCAAAAAATTATATAATTATCCTTGATGAGGTGCCCACCTTTTAGGCCTTGTTTGGCTTTTTCCTTAATATGCAGTCCATCTTTATGCTACACAGGTATTTCCAATACTGTTATTAACTAATAACAGTATTTTACACTAATCTGCAGTCCAAAATTTATCTGTGTAAAATCGGACTGTATAAAAATTTTTCTTATTTCTTGAAACCTTTTTGCCCTTAATATCCTTATTGGTGTGCTTGATTTTTCTATGGTGGTTTTGAATCTAAATCTTCCTATCTTGTCTGTAATGATGGTTTTTCACAGTATATTTTCCATACTGCTTATCGTATAACAGTACCGTCATGCCTTTGACCTCTATGGTCAACCTTTGACTTTTCTGGTCAAACTTTGACATTTCTGGTCAAACTTTGACTAACATAAAATCATGAATTTTTGTGATGCCTTTATCACAAAAAGCCCTATACATAACTAAGCAACTACTTATTGAGTCTCATAACTAATTAAATGAGAACTCAAACATTTACTGATAAAATTATGAATTTCACGTTGATATTCATAATTTTCATAAAATATCACATAAACACATAATACGGACTTAAATTTCTTTAATTACAAGGAAATTATGAGTCTGTAAAAATTTCGGGTTATTACAGCCTGTGTGGTTCGTACACGCATGCACGTGGCATGGGCAGAGAGGCTGTAGAGGCGCTTATTAGGCGCACTTGGCACTTTGGCACAGGGTATGTGTGCTTGACATGTGGTGCGTTGTGATTAATCTGCTATTAAATAAACTTTTATATTTTATTTCTGAATTTAAATTTAAATTTGAAAACATATATAATCTTTAGAAGAGTTGCATTTTCTCAGAAAGTATATGTAATGACAGTTGTTTTCCAAAATGTGTCACCAAAAGTTGTCAGATTTCTATAAAGAATTGCAGATAAATCAAATTTCTTTAATTGAAAAATTCGAATTCTCTCTCTCTCCCATTGTTATTCTTTGGAAATATTGTCTCTTTGCTACTTGAATTTTCACTTTTACTTGGTTTTAAAATTCGTTCAAAAACTTGTTATATCTCAAAAGCGATTTATTATTTAACCCGAAACAATATCTTTTTTGAGAGGGGGCAAATAGTGCTCCGTTTTCATAATTTTCCAACATTATTTATGGGCTCAAGTTGGAGACAAAAAGTCATTAAAAGCCTCCAAAACGGATTAAAAATTCAAGCTTATGTTCGGTGAATGAGTTTAACTCAAATTCAACTCAAAATTTTCATCTCAATTTTTGTCCTTTTATGAACAGTCAACAAAATTTATATTTACTTTTAAAAAGTCAACTAAACTCAAAATTAAAAATTTTATCTCATCTTAAACTCAACTCAAACACCAAACGAACCCTTGATCTTACCTTGAGCCAGCCTAAACCCACTTGCAGGAGCTTCCGAGCACGCCGCAACGTGCATCTCAGCCATCCATCGCACCTAGCCCTTCCCACCACGCGCGTTTCTTCCACACGAAGACAGCCGCGTGTCCACTTCAGTCCCGCGTCAGCAAGTATGTAGGCTTGCTAGTTCCCATGCATGCGCCCAGCGATTCTCTAGTGCACCCTCGCGCATGCCTAGGTGAAATCAGCCTCGTGTCCAGTAGCTTTCACCCACCCAACCGTACGTCAACACATGTGCTCGTGTGTCAGAAGCAACTGAAGTGTGCTGCAGGCATGGGAAAAACGAAAAAAGAGGTTTCAGGTATGGGTGAACAAAAAACCCATAATCTAATTGACCTACCAAAATCCAATCTGATTAATCCAACTTGATTTAACTTAATCTTTAGCTTAACCAAACCTACTTTGTGTTCAAATTTAGTAACCCGGCATAAACTCAACCTATCCAATCAAGCTATTTTATGGTTTTAAAGTATATTGTACTTATATATTAATTACTTTTTACTATGATTTATGATGTATAAATAAATTTAAACTTGGATCATTGATTTTCTATTTTTTTAATTTTGTTTATTATAATTTTGAATATTTTAATTATATTTGATATTTATATAAAAGATATATTATGAATTTGTTATTTTTTCAAAACATTTTTTTTTGGAAATTGCATTATTAGTTTCTTTTTTATTAAATACTCAACCCGATCAACTCATCGAACCTAACCCAACTTTAATTGCTTGGGTTGATTCTAAACTTTGTGTTAACTGGGTGGGTTGAAAAATCCCAAAAACCCACCCAACCTACCCAATGTTCACCCCTAGTTTTAGGAAAGTGTTGGGTTTGGGAGTGTGAGAGTCTGGGGAGGCTAAGAACTTGGAGGCCAAATAGGAAAAGAAGAAAATGAGTTAGAAAAAGGAGGGGGGGGGGGGGAGATAGATAGAAAAGGAGGGAAAAAAATGGTAGTTTAGGACTTTTAGCTTTAGGTTTTTATTTTTATTTTCAGATTTAGGTTTTATTTTAATAATTTTTAAGGGAGATTGCATTGTCGAAGAGCTTGAAGAAGTTAATAAATTTGGGGGAAAAAACTTGAAGCTTTGTGACAACTTTAAGGGGGTTTTTCTTTCCTATTTTTTTTTCTTTAATTTTTGTAATTTGATGATGCTTTAACAATTGATTTGCTTGTTTTTATTTTCAATTTCATTTATGAAATAGTTATTGATTTTAGGGTTCTAATGGATCCTATTAGTAGATTTTGAATATATTTTTGCTTTCTTGGCTTGATTATGATTGTTGGCAATTGTTTATCCTATTACTTGCTTGATGCTCCTAGTGAATTGGCCATTCATTAGGTGATTTTGTTGGACTTAGGCCTAAACATTGGTTGGTAACCGACCATTTTTGTTGGTTCGGTTCTTCGACCGATCACATCGGTTTCCATGGAGGGAAACCGAGCACCGAGCCAAAGAGGGTAGCAATGGTTCGGTTAATTGACTGAAAATGATTGATTTGATGTTCGTCGTTAAGATTGTTTTTGAAGTCAAAGATGCCAATAGAAAACTCGCATGAGGAGGAGGACAAGAAGAATGGTGGTGACCGGGAACTACAATGGTGAAACAGAAGGCCTATGCCGAAAGTGTGAAGAGAGACGCGAAGGTTGTTATTGGGTTGGGGGGGGGATGGGGGGCGCACATGCACTGCAAATCTATGAACTAGGGTGATCACTTATTGGAATAGATCCCTAATGGCCCCTGGGCTTTGGGCTTGGGCTCTCTGACTTAGAGAAAAAAGTTTAAGAAATAAAAAACCAATGGGTTTGGGCTTGGGCTTCAAATTAATTAGGGTTGCTGATACATTTTTTCATCCTCCTTCTTCTTTGCTGTGTCATCTTACATCACAACGGTGCCGACGATCTGAGGCTTCTGAACAACAAAGGAAGTCTGTCAGTTTTGGTTCCAAACTGAAGCCGAAGCACATACCCCTACACCAACCACCAAGCCGCCCATTACTTTGGTGGTTCTGTCCACCGGCCTATGACCTCAGTTCCGATATTGGTCAGTGCTCTCCGGTCAGTTTGGCGATTTTCGACGGTCGGTGTCAGTTTTCCGATTATTTTGAACAGCTCTAGTTGGACTTAAATGAAATTGGAAAATGGATTTTGGATCTTGATCAATAATAGAATTTCATTTGCAAGTTGGAACAGAAATATATCCTTAGTGCATTTGTAGTTGCTGTGGATAATTAAAGTTAATAAATTTGTGTTAATTAATTCCTCATTGGAAAATAGGGGTTTTAATTAATATATATATTCCTATTAATTTATTGGAAGAGTAAGTAGGTAATTTTGTGTATTCGGCTAACAATTCCATCAATTAAAATTAGAGAGTAAATTTAATTCAAATAAAACTAATTAGATAAAATTGGATCCCTAGACCTTTGTTTTTATAATTTTCATTTCCTTAATTTTACTAGTTTTTTTTAATATAGTTTACTTTTTTTTTTATTTTCTTTTTTAATTGGTCGTTCAAATAATTTTAGAGTTAACAAACTTTGGTAATTAATCAAAATTAAACTCAATTCTTGTGGGATTGAGTGATTTTCCACAACAAGGAAGTTAGGGTTTGAGTTGTAAATTAGTTTTTTATTTTAATAGCTAGTTGTTGACAGTGAAAATTTGTCAATTCAGAATTATCTTCACCATGCTCCACTCATGATAAATAGTAAAAGCAAATTTGAAGAAAAATAGATAACACAAAAGTTTATAGAGGTTCGCCGTAATCTCTTGGGCTACGTCTTCTTTTGGTGCTCGAGTTTCACTATTTTCATAGAGATTACAAGTGTTAGCTCTTGGTTATGTAATGTAGAAAAAGCACCGTGGGGGTCCAAAGGGGAGAATGACCATAATTCATACGCCTCCTTTGGAAACATAAAATAAATTTAAATAAATAAATAAAATCTAGTGAATATTTCAAAATTTGTAATTTGAACTGCTTCCAAGATCTTTAAGGAGAATAGTCCACAATTTGTTGAACTCGAATTTCAAATACTAAATATTCTTTAATTTAAATCCCACAACTCTCAGGATTTTGTTGAGCTATCACTTTGCCTTATTCGTGATCCTCCCGACGTAGAGCATTGAGAAGACCGAATTCACTCCTCTCCCATTTAGCTAAACTCTACCTCTTCCTTTTGGGAAAAGCCTCTCTTGCTAGGTGTAATGATCCAATTTTTTAGACCGTTAACTAACTTATTTATTCTTAGTTAATATAGTCTTAATACTTTTTTATGTTTAATTTCAAAAATACAGAATTTTTTTTTCTTTTTAAAAACAAATCATACTTGTACTTGAAGAGTTTAATAAACTAAAATTTTAACTGAAGAAATTGAAATTTCTAAATAATAAATATCACATTCAAATTTGTACTTAGATAGTATCTAAAAAAGCTATAACGTCATTTGAGTTAAAACGAAAGACCTTAAAGTTTTTATGTACTTCTACTAGTTTAGTAGTACTGAAATATTGAAAATATAGTTTTAAAGATAATCAGTATAAAATAATTTAAGAAGTATAAATGTGAAAATTAAATTCATGGTGGTATGTCACTCCTTTTTTTCATCGCCTCCACACTACTTCGTCAGTCGAGAAAATGTATAAGTGGCGGGCTACTTACCCGCGTTACCTACAGCAAGAACACACACATATGAGTTTTCGCTCAGCAAGCACAAACTATATTTCACAAAATATTTTTATAGATCATCTCATCATGCATCACAACATGAATATTCAAAATACATGTGATCTATATGCATTCAATTATGCTTTATTATATATATTTTGTCCACTTAATGACCAATTTGTCGTACCCATATGCGCGCAACCAATGGGAAGCTGGGAGAGCGACCCTCCAATAATCTCCAAGATCATAATTTATAACTTTTGTTCTTATCATATCCTCTTACTAATTGGAGGTTGATACGATACTTAATCATATCTTTCGTTAGCCTCATTATTATTAATTGTGACAATATATAGATTTACATGTCACTATGCATTTATCCTTATGACATAAATATTTACGAGGCATGTCGATCATATTACTGTAAGAGAAATTATGCATGTTAAATACTTAATTAAAATAATACATAAAACTCATGTACTCATCATATCATTAAGGCAAATCAAAGCAAATATAGAATATCAACAGAGAAAAATATTTTGTTCCATTCTGTAAGTGAGGTTAGTACTTACTTGTCTTATGTACTTCAACTTCGGGAATTATAACTCCTACTACATAAGTTCAGGAAATTATCATGATTTAATTATATTTCGTCATTTGTATGAATCATGATTACATATATTTATTTCTTTATTTTTTAAAATTTAAGGTGAACTTAAATAATTTCTATTAATGATTAAGTGTAAAGGAAAATTCTACTAATTATCATTAATTTAATTAATTAATTAATTAATTAATCGATTAAATAAATAAATAAATAAATAGTTAATTCTTAATTATTACTTGATTGGGAAAAATGATAAATCAATTACATAATTTTTATTGACTAATTAGTAATTATATTTTTAATAATTAATTATGTTCTTTAAATATTCTATCTCAATTAATAATTAATAATTAATAATTATGTTAGCTATTAATGATTAATTAATTTCTAATTAATCATTCATTATAATATTAATAATCATATTAATAATTAATAATTAATTAATCTCTAATTGATCATGCATTTTAATTATGTAATTACTCAACATAATAAACTTGTTTATATAATTAATAATCACTTATTAGCTCTTATAATTAATTAATTATTTTATTAATTACTAATTAACTTTTTAAGCATATTTACATTTTGTTATATATTTATTAGTTTATTTATTTATTTATTTCTTAATTAATTAAACAATCTATATCATCTTGATGACAAGGAGTCACCTAAGTGTATATCCTTAAGTGGGCTGCCTTTCATCTAGTATTGGGTTTGTAAGGCCCAGTGCCATGAGTTATGATCATTTAGTTGAGTTAAGGTAATCTCTTGGTATATGTCTAGTAATCCTCTAGTTTAATTGGTCTTGGTCCATCTAAAAACTTGTGATTCAACTTTATAAAGTTAAGATTTTTTCTCACATTTTTTGATCATACACTTAGTACCAACTCATTTCATCAATATTTATATCTATATGTTATGATTTACCCTATGTTACATTTTTAATGTTTAATCATTTTATCGATGTAATATTTTAATTTGTAAGATTTATTCAAATTAGTGTACAATTCTGTTTTGGACACTTGATGACTTGTTAGAAAGTTTGAAGTATCTAATTTCTATTTTTATAATTTATTTTTCAAAATCTCAGGGTTTTTAAACCTCAGTATGGACGTTTTTCTTAGTGTCCTATAATAAAATCTCAGTTATCCGTTTTAAACATAAGATAGCTCATTCCAAAGATTAATTTGTCTGCTTTACAATCATAAAATTATTTTCTTATGTTTTGGAGTTTTATATGTCGTACAACGAGGTTTTGTTACTATTGGTCTTATGTATATATCATATGCCCAGATTTGTGGTTAAATTTAGAAAAATCATAACAATTCACTTACAAGTCCAAATTAGACAAAAGATATGTCATTGAAAAGATTATAATGTCTCGTTTATGTAAAAAGAACATTTTTACAAAAATATTATGGTTTGCTATCCCAAAACATACAAAACTCGTCACTAGTATAGGGTTCTAGCAAAACCTCTCAATTCGTAGTTTTAATTTTTAAAATTCACTAAAAATTGTATATTTATTCATGTGAGGCATAAGATACCTAGTTGGAAAGCTTAAAGAATTTAAATTTTAAATATTAAACTTATAATCCAAAATTTGGAGATTAAGGGTTCAGATTTCAAAACCCATGGTTAGACTGTACCCCTAGGGTTTCTTTTCCTTCTAGTTTTGTGTCACAATTTCAAATGCATATAATTTTAGATATACATAAGCAAACCAAGTGATTCTAAAGCCTAAAATAAAGCTTATCCTCTGTAGAATCTTATCATATAATTCTTTTTTTCAGACTAAAGTTTCTAATGCATGCCATATTATCACAATAACCACAAGCTTTAACAAAGCTTGTAGATCTTATCGAAATGCTCAGTGGATCCTCTAAGACGTCAGACCTTCAAAGTTCTTCTCAAAACCTTTTCCTAGATAAGAAGGAGTTTAACATTAGATTATAACTATATAACATGCTTTAGTTCTCCAGACATGACCAAAACACAAAGAGAACTAGTAGGTTATCTTTAGTAACACGTCCTCTGACTTAGCTTCACACTTTTTCGAACTTGATAATAAGTTTGCTTGGACCTTGAAAATGGAGGGAGGAGGGTGTTAGAGGGGTTTTGGAGATAGAGAATATTGTTGGTGGTTTTTAAGCTTGGTGGTGGCTAGAGAAATTAGGTTTTTGAGCTCAACTTGGGTGATAATGAAATGGGATGTTAGGGTTTATTTTTAGACAATATGTGTCTTAAATGGGGTTGTCTTTTGAGGGGTAAAAGTGAAAAATGATGGCTAATTTCCTCCTTGGATTTTCGCCACTTTGAGGGGAGGGTTGGTGTGAAAATTTTGCTCTACAAAGTGGAAGACAAATGGTCCCTTTCATCTTGTACCACCATGTCATATACAAGTACTTGCTTCTTGTCATTTTTGCCTGAATTAACCATACCAATTCTTACTTTTGTTTGCATGCATGCATAACACACCATTTTCACCTTAATTCAAACATCTTCTTGCTTGGTTGACTAGAAATCCGGATCTCCCTTTAACTTTCCCATTTTTATTTTTGTTTTTCTTTCTTCCAATTTTTCATCCATTGATCAAGGGTTATTATCTTTAATCTCACCCATTTGATCATCTACCACACCAATCCTTGACCTAACCTCTCATTGGTCACTTAGTATCCAAAACTTGGCCAATGATTTGCCTTGAGTCCTTTTACATGAAATCTACACCATTGATTTCTAATAATCCTAATTCTTGATTAATCCTCCACCTATGGATTTACTCCTAATCAATTATAACCATTCATCTCCTATCTATGTGACACATTAATTTTCCCAATCAAATTTTCTCAATACTTAAATATTGATATGACCAAAATAAAATACTAAGGTCGTCAAATTGACCTACTAATAATAGTTGAAGTTCCTTTCCAAAAATTAACATTTATTCATCTAATACGACATAATAAAATTTTCAGATTAATTTATATATCATTCGATTTATTTTCTATGTATCTATAATTTCGTATTTAAATAGAGAAACTCAACATTGTTAGATCATCGACATCATTATACTAGTGATACATATAAAATCATCCATGATCTTGAAATTTAATATTTATCAAATTATTTCATTAGAAGTATATTAATGAAGGAAATCTATGATAATAATTTATGCAATTAAGTTTCTTAATTTCTAGGATATCACAATAGGTGTTGAAGCAAAACTCACTTCATTATTTATCTCTTTTACCCGAGCAATCACGAGTAGAGTGTTGCCAATTTCCATTGCTCATCTCTCTCCCATGAGCAATGAGGCATGGATTCCCTATCTCTCTCCCATGTCTGATGAGGTATGGGTGCCTCTAATGGGTGAGGAGTAAGTCTTAAATAATGGTATAACGCTGGTCAAACATAAAAATTGGTGAACAGAGCTTCTAAACTATTAAAATGTTGCTACAACTATTAAGAACTGGTAGAACACTAATCAAACTACGAAAGTAAATGCCCCCAAACTATTAAAGAGTTATTATAATAGTCATTTTGTTAATTATTAAATGGAATCTATTAGTAATTTGGTCAAAAAGTAATATTAACTAACGAATTCCGTTCAAAAATTAACGTAAATGACTATTGCAACAATATTTTAAAAGTTTAGGGATATACTAACCATGAAAAAAAGTTCAAAGACCAAGCTACACAAAGTTAAAAGTTCAGAAACCAACCTAATAATTTACCCTTCTTTTCTATTATGTTCTTTTGTATTTGTTAGTCTTTTTTTTTTTTTTTTTTTTTTTTTGTAGTTTCTAATGATTTTTTTAATGATTTTTGTTAAATTTTTTATGGTTCATTTGATATTTTAACTTAACTCCAACTTAACTGTATTTTTTCATATTAGTTTTTATCTTTTCAGAAAAGTCAATAAAAAATATAACTAATTTTTGAAAAGTTAATCAACTTCGACTTAACCAAACGCAAGCTAAATATCATTGACAAAATCTGAATTTTGTTAAATATTCTAGTGACGGAATCTGAAAAACCTAACATAATAGGATTTTTGATCAGTAACAAACTGTTTACAATTTGGTAATTTGCTCACAACAGTGGTTACCGATTGATAAGCAATTGGTTATTGTTTTGTAACCAATTAATAACCCAAGTGGTTAGATTATGGATACCAACTAGTAATTCTCATTAGTATTTTAAAATAAATAGATAAAAAAATAATTGTGATATCATCTATGATATTTCTTGTAAAAATATTTTTTTTTCTTTATTCTATATGGCAAAACTCAATCTAACGCATTTATCAAAAGTACCCAATGTATTAATTAGAAGTCCAACCATCTTTCACATTACCTTTAAGGTCCATATTTATTGGGTCCATAGACCTTTAGTGAGCCATCTGGTAGCCACCTTTTCGAACTAGTTTGATTTTTTTGTTTTTTTGTTTTTTTGTTTTTTTCGGTTTTTTGTTTTTGTTTGTTTGTTTGTTTTTTTTTAAATTTTTTTGTCACTGTTAGGTAATCTTGCAATTTTTAAACACCACAAAAATTCTCTTTAGCATCTTAGAAAGTGATCTCACAATGAACTGGGACATTAATGTCCATCGGGTACCTTAAAGGTGTCATTTGTGTTCGTCTTCCCCCCCTCCTTTTTTTTGGTTCTGAGCCATTAATCCTCCTTTCTATGGAAAAATTGACTTGGATGACCTTTTTTAATCACCTAATCTAATAGATGATCAAAATTTTTTTTTTAAAAAAATGACCGTTTATCATTTTTCAGATTTAGTCAATTAATAATTGACTATGAAAATTGGTGATTGACTAATGGTCAATTAGTGGTTGCCTTTAAAATTTAGCGATTTATATTATGATTAATGAATAATTGATCGTAAGTCAATCACTGATTGATTATTTAAGAAAATTGATTAATCATTTTAAGAAAAAAAAAATATTTATTAATTTTTAAAAATTTCAACCATTTATTAAAAAGTTTCTTAAAAAATAACTATTTATCATAAATCCCCTTTCTAGGTGCATGGAGTAAGGAGAAAAGGACGATTAGCTAGTTTAGCCTACAATTTTAAGAAGGATTATGTAATCAGTCAAAAATTATGATGAACTTATGATTTCCTTAGAGACAAGAAAAATCTAAGACCGAATCAGGTATGTCGATATTAAGTTCGTGATCTGAGTTGAATATCAGTATATGTTGAGTTCTCGATTAATTAGCTACGAGACTCAATAACAGTTTGCTTAGTTGAGCATGAGGCCTTTTGGATAAAAAAGACATAATAAGAATTTATGATTTTATGTCGGTCAATGTTTGATCGATTGGCCTAAAGCTTGACTGAGACGGGACTGCAGTGTAATTAACAGTATGAAAATTATACTGCGATAAACCGTCATTACATATGAATAAGTAAGAATAAGGTTCAAGACCACCCTAGAAAAATCAAGCATATTATTTAGGACAATAAGGGCTAATTAGCTTCAAGTCCTAAGAAAAATCCTATACATAGTCCAATTTTACTCAGATGAATTATGGACTGCAGTCCAATATGACAGTACCGTTTTTAGTGAAAAACAGTATTAATATTATTTGAGTTAGTAAGGAAATGGACTACATGTTTATATTAAGGGATTTTGGGAATTAAGTGGATAATTATGCATGAAATGGAAGCCAAGTGGCTCCACCATAGTCGGCCACCTTTAGGGACTAAAGTGTAAATATTTTATCTTTTGGAGCCAATATGCAATTTTAAGAAAAGTAAATAAGTATGGATTTTTAAAAAAATTAAGGAAGTATTAAGGGGATGACTAAGCAAAAATTGGAAGCCAAATGTCTCCTTCACAGCCGGCCACCTCACAAGGACTAAAGTGCCAAATATTTTGTCTTTATGGACTAAAGTGCAAATATTCTTGTCCTTAGGGCCAAAGTGCAATTTTAAGAAAAGTAAGTAATGATGGTTAAGTATGTAATTTTTGAACCATGGGAAGTAGGGATTTTCCTAACCAAGCCTCCAATTAGGCTAAAGATTGGTTACATTGGAAACCAAGGAAGATGAATTAGGGATAGATTTGTATGGTTTCTTTGCATCTTAAGCCAACACATGGCCGGTTGCCTTAGTGACTTGAGAAATAAGCAATTGGCTTGGTGAACAAGCAATTGGTCTTGGGGATCAAGTAGTTAAGTTAGAGATTAAGTTGAAAGACTTTTCTTAGTCTCCAAGAAGGCCATATGGCCGGCCATCCTAAGGAAAAGGAAGGGAAAATAATTGTTTTAAAGGCAAATATGCAAGGTCAAGGAGAATTTGACATGTCGTGCTTCTAGGGTTGGTGACTAAGCACACTAGCCTTGCTTGTTTGGCTAAGTATTGTGCTTCAACAAGCACGTACCACTACATGGCACCCTATGGCCAGCGACCTCATGAATTTATGAGCAAATATGTTGCTCTAAGGACTCATATGCAAGTATGAAAATAAGAGTTCATTGAGAAATTGACACCTCATGCTTCTGGGTTTGGTGACTAAGCACACTAGCCTTGCTTGTTTGGCTAAGTATTGTGCTTCAACAAGCATGTGCCTCCACATGGCACCCTATGGCCGTCCACCTCGTGCATCTATGAGCAAATATGTTACTCTTGAGTACCATGATGTAATTTTAGAAATGAAATTACCTTATTCTTTAAGCATGACAAATACGAAAAATTGTGAAGATGACATGTCATGCTTGTAGGCTTGGTGAGTAAGCAACTAGCTTTGCTTGCTTGGCTAAGCTATGGGCTGCATATAAGCATGTCCTTCCATGTGGCTTACTCCATGGTCAGCCACCACAATGGTTCTATGAGCAAAAGACTTTGCTCTTAAGGATCAATATGCAATTTAGAAATAAAAGCTACCCTATTTTTGAGAGCTTGACACATCATGCTTCTAGCCTTGGTGAGTAAGCACTTTAGCTTTGCCTACTTGGCTAAGAGTTGAGCTTGAACGAGCAAGACCTTCCACATGGCTCTAAATGGCCGGCCACCACATGGGGTCTATGAGCAAAAAACTTTGCTCTTGAAGATCATCATGCAATTCTTGAAGAAAAATAGTTTCACCTATAAATAGGTGGAGGTGTGTTCACTTGTAAGCTTTTAGTGAAACTCAATATTGGTAGCTCATTCTCTAGTTCTTCAGCCCCTTAGGTTTAGGAGGCAAGCCAAGAAAGAAAGGAAGAAAGAAAGAAAAGTGAGAGATAGAGAGGACGGTTTTGGTGAGTGTTGAAGGGAGAAAAAAAATTCCTCAACTAAGGGTAGATCCACTCTTTTGGATCTTGAGGTAAACCTCTCTACCCTCTAGTTCTTCAATTAAGTTTGATTTAAGGTTAAGTGTATTTTAAGTTAAGTTATGTAAGAGCATAAGCTCATCCTTTATTTTTATGCAAAAGCTTAGAGTGCTTGATAGGTGCTTGATTAGGGTTTAATAGTCTTGATTTATGATATGATGCATGATTATGATAATATGTATGAGAGGCTATGTGGTATGTGTGTATGTCTAGTAGGTGTTTGTTATATGTCCCTATTCAAGAAGAAGTATGTTATGTTGGATAAATGAAGATGAAAAGGATGATGTATGTTGCAAGTAGGGTTCAAGAAAACCCTAAAAACCCTAATTTTGGTATAGATTACCATTTGGGTTTCTACGAAGATTATATGGAGGAAATATGAATGCAAGGTGATGAAAATATTACGTAACACATTGCATACATGATGTAGGTTCACAGTTTTAACCGTTCGAGATAGTTTGTATGTAATCTTACGTAAGGACCAATGTAAATGGAAACTACCAGTTTCGGGTCAAAACTGGGCAGCTTTCTGGAAACATGATTTTGAGGCCCTTAGAGGCCGAATGTGTAAAAACTCAAAACTACAAAGTTGTAGAGAATTGAAAATCCTGGGAGGTAACATGGACAGATTTTGAAAAATAAGCTCCAAAGGCTTCCATTTTTGTAAAAACCCGAGCCCTAGTCTGCCCAAACTCTATGTACGGCCAGCCGGTTTCAAACAGGAATATGAACAAGTTAAGGGTAGAATTAGGCTTTGAGTAAAAATCAAAAGTTGTAGTGTTATTTGAGATCTACAACTTTCATGAATAAAGCTTTTTTAGATTCTTAACAAATTATTAAGATAATAGTAGATCTTAAAAACTGTGTAGGAAACAGGAAATTCCCGAACAAGATTTTCATAAAACAGTGCAAAAACAGGAAATCCCTGCACATGCATCGATACTGAAATTAAGAATTGTTTTCAAATATTGTTCTTAGAGTTTGACAGTTTTTAACTGTTTTTGCTTAAAAGTTACGGTTTTATAAAAATACGGGTTTTATAAGGAAGAATGACCAAAAAGAGGACCGATAGTAACCGGTTAAGATACCCAAGTTATTGGGTTGAGCTTTACCCTATGATTACCAATGGTAATCTAATGGGGTAGTGCTTTATAAGTAATTGAGCTCTAGGATTACAGCAAGTAATCGAACGAGTTATCATATACGGATGTGGGGGACATATAACTAGGGTTACTCATGAATGTTGGTTAGGATACCAACATTTAATGATTATGATTTATGATAAGGTAGGACGATCCTTACTTTATGGTCTTTTTGAAAATAGGAGGTTAATCTGTTGTTGCGATTTGTAGGAGCAACAAACTCAGGATGTAACAGGTAAGTATAACTCCGCCTACAGTATGGGCAAATCGTTTTTGTTGCATGACATATTTTTCAAGGAATCATGAATTGATTTACATGATTTACGGATATTGTATGTTATGATGTTTTATATTACGATGTGTTATATTATGATGTTTTATATTATGGTTGATGTTATGGTATGTTATATGCTTTTGATATAGTGACATCATAAGGTATGTACACTAATATCAAACGACATGATAAAAACATGTTTTAAGTTATAAGATAAGACCAGCTAATGTTATTATGTCGTACCGACTTGCCACGAGGGCGGGTTTAAACGGTATGGTCCATGGTTTGTGTTGGATTGGATTGGATTGGATTGGTTGCCCCAACTGCTCCATGTTAAACAGTGTAGTTCATGGTTTGAATTGGATTGGATTGGCCACCTTAATCACTCCATGGTTACATGTCACAGTACGTGCATCCATGTTATGTAAGAGGCCCAGAAACCAAAGCAACATAAGAAAGCATAATTGGTTCATGCATTCTTTTGATAAAATGTTTTGCGGATTGAATATTGTACTTACTGGGCATAAGCTCATTACTTACGTTCATGATGTAGGTAAGCAACCTACAGGCAATACTTGATGCAAGATTGTGGAGGGCTGGCATTGCAACTATGAAATGTGGGATGGACATTGCCACGGGTTTTGGAAAATATGTTTTGGAAAATATGTTTGTAAATGTGTTTATGTTACGGTATGGAAAAGGAAAAGTTTTAAGTATGATGGTAACAAGTTGCCTCGTGTCATACTGACCTGCGCTAGGTCGGGTTTGGTCCACGAATTGAATATGATAGCTTTCAAATGAAGTGTGAAAGCTTGGTACTCGAGTGAGTACATATAAATATGTATGAAGATAAGTTAAGTTTAAAAGAAAGTTTATGTGACGCCCCCTTACTACGTAGGGCCGCCACCTTACTTACTTCGTTTAACTTTGTTTGAAAATTAGGAATATTTTTTTTTTGAAACATACTTATAAAAGCATTTGTCGTTAGAAATATATCATTACCACTTAAGTAAAAGTTTACTTAAGGTCTTTAGTTCCAAAATACCATAAAGCGTAATTTGTCTTTATCATACATACTTATATACAAAACTTCTTAACTCAAAAACAGGTTGCGGAAACTATGCGTAGTGGTATCCATACCGCCTTCATCCGCCGCCACATCGTCCACACACTGCCCATCATTCAGGCTGCAGGTTTCTTACCTACAGTATGAAATATAATTTGATGAGCTTTCGCCCAGTAAGCACAAACATAATCTCACAAAACATTTAAAACATCTGGAAAACATACATCATCATATACATATGCGTGAACCATTTATGTTCCATTTATGCATTTCTTTTTAACTTACTTATCTTTCTTATGGGCCCCATAGTGTACGTACCATCATTTATTTAGCGCGCCTCCAGATACAGTTAGGGGTTGCAAGGTCCCTAACTGCTCTGGGAACATTGGGTGATTACACCCTCCCGCATCAACGAGAGGGTGAATCCTTTACTTGAACATGAAAAATTCCTCCACCTTATGGGAGGTCGGTACGACACTTTACTTGTGATTTCTTACCATGTTATTTATCCTTAGTGAACATACCTTATGATGTCCCTATATGATAACATACTTTTTATCTTATTCATAACATGGCATGGCATTCTTTTCATTCATGGCATTTGCAATCATGACATTTTTATAAACATGACATTTTGTAAATATAGCACTTTTATAATCTTTTGCAAAAATAGCACTTTTTTATAAACATAGCATTTTGCAAGAATAGGACTTCTTATAACATAGCATTTTGCAAAAACAACACTTTTTATAAAGCATGGCATTTCATAGATATAGCACACAACAATTTGCAGCATATTTGAAAACCACATATCTGAACATAATTTACTAGCTTTCATACTGCAGGTGAGGTTTGTACTTACCTCTAGTGCCGTATCCTTAAAGTTGCGTTCCTTAAATTTGTCGGCAACGGCAATTCACTTTCCTGATATACCAAAAATATAGGATCAGGATCCTTTCGTAGGGTGTTGGTGACCTACCAACACTCATACCTACTTTTGGTTGTATGTCCCTCATACTTAATATCCATCTTGGCCATCTTAATCCTCAGTCTTTATTGAGTTTTGATAAATCCTTAAGAGGTTACTTTGGGTAACCTTTTTGATTAGAGTCTTGTCCTATGTTGGGTCTTGTTCATACATCCTTGTTATTGGGTTATTTACATTAACCCTTTAGATCTTAGTCCAATTATACATGTGGGTATCCTTTAGGGTTATGTTGGGTAACCCTTAAGGTTGATCTTAATTAAACTTTGGGTCAACCTTTTGTCAACCCTTGGTTATCCTTGGGTTTGTAACTCGGATATAATATCCGGTTACCGTTCGTAATCGGCTTGCTTACAAATTTTACTTTAAAATTCCTCTTCCTTATTTTTGGAAAATCTTGTGTAATTAACTTCCAAAAATCCTTCATTTTGCTTGTAAAAATTCTAATCCCTTTAATTAGAAAATACTTTGGCTTAATCTCATTATTTTCTTTAACTTGTAAACTCTTGATTGAAACCCTCTTTTTCTTTACTTCGGAGAAAAATGTGAAATTTCAAACCCGAGCCCTTAAAATTCATGGTTTTCGAAATAAATCTTTTATAAAATCATTTGGGGCCGGAAACCGCCTTTGGAACGGTTTTCGAAGCTAAAATAGCCGTTTAAAAGCACTTCACCATTTTTCTAGAAAATGTTTTTGTGAATCTCATTTGCAGGATTTCGGACTCCCTGCGCATCTCCCACAAAACGCGCCCAGTTTAAAAATCGGCTTGGAATTTGAAAAACTTGTCTTCATGAAAGTTGTAGCTCTCGAAAAATGCTAAAACTTTCATGTTTTAAGAAAAATCCAGTTCGGCCTAGATCAGTACCATTTTTTATTTGAAAACGGGCTGACTCTGAAAAACTCGGTGAAGACCATCCCAGGGATCAGCCACGGATTTTGGGTAAAACGGTGGTTGTTGGAGCCTTATTTTGAGATTCTGTTCATGATGTCCTCTAGAAAAAGTTGTTTCGAGCAACTTTCATGTTTTGAGTTTTTCCCCGTTCTGTAACGACCCACCTAGCGTAGGCCGTTACCTTACTTGAAAACATACATTCATAATATAAACTTAGACAGTAATTGAAAAACACAGCGGAAATTTTTTTTTTTTTTTTATAGCATTCACAAAACACTATAAACATATAATAATACTGTTTTGCGTACTAGTATATTAATTACCAGGTAATATAAAATATTTCATAATTTACATAATATCTCAAAACACGTAGCGATACCCATTATCCACTCATTCACAGTCCCTTGGCTCGCTACTCCATCTTGCATCATTATCACATAGCTGGCTCCTTACCTACAGCATAAACTTAAAACAGTGAGCTAAAGCTCAGTAAGTACAACTCTTAAGCCGTAAAGAAAGTATAACATAGACACAACCATACACAGAGCATGCATTGACCACATTATGCTTTCTTATTCTTATTCATTATGGGCCCTTACCTCGTGTGGTCGTAACCGGCGCGCGACTATGGATTGGTTGGGGCGGCCAAACCATATCCAACTCAACCCACAGTCCAACCCAACCTGGCGTGGGTGGTACGACACAGCGCTTACTGACTTACTTATTCTTACTATTAGTGAACATACATTCTGTTGTCACCTTTTTAATTCTATTATGTCTTACCTTAACACAATAATCATATACATAACATAATTTATAAGGCATACATGTTATCTAACACATAGCACAGAACACATCATGAAAATCTAGTAATATATACTAGTAGCTTATGCTGTAGACGGTGTTGTACTTACCGTCTATCCGTGTGTCGCTTGACTACTCCTCTTCGAGCTTTAATTGCAGAATCCCTCCTGCTCGATCGAAGAACGTACATGAGATTTCTAATCTAACTCATAACACGTTGGTGACTAACCAACATTCATGTGGGTTTTCGGTGATATGTCCCCCTAAAGATAAACCATGCATACATAGAGGGTGACTACCTTAGTAGTCTTGTTGATCATGAATCATGATCTAAAAAGATACGTTGGATATCCATTTTATACACTTAGCCCATATCTAAACATGTCGGGTTAGATCAACACCAACCCTTGAGCTTTGATCAACTACTTATGGGTCAACCAAGGTTAACCCTTGTGATCTCTAACTTGAATCCCTATTCGGCTTACTTTAGGATTTTGGGACTAAGTCCCGATAACTCGGGTATAGATTCCCGGTTATCATACGTCCTAACATTGCTTTGAAAATCTTAACTTAGAAACCATTTCCTTTAAAAACTTTAACTTTCAATTCCTACTTCATAAAAACACTTAGCTTTTAAAACTTCATCTTGTCAACTTTTTCGTAAAAATTCGTAAATCTTGCCTTATAATTTCATAAAATATTTGGGGGTCGGAAACTGCTTTTGGGACAGTTTCCATACTTGAAATAATGTGTTTAGTGTGAAAAACGTTTTTCCTAGTAAGGTTCTATAAAATCTTGCACAGAAATTCTTGGATTCCTGCGCAGTTTTGGCATTTCAGTTTATAGTTAAAAATCGCTTTTGAATTTGAAAAAGTTTCCTTCACAAAAGTTCTAGCCCTCGAAGAGTTCTAAAACTTTTGTGTTTTGAGAAATTTCTGATTCTGTACCGATTGGTACCAGTTTTTAATCGAAAACGAGGTTAACTTTGAAATCCGAGTCTCACAGACCTCTTACGGGTTTTCTTGTAAAAGAAGGCTTTTGGAGCCTTATTTTGGAAAACTGGCCACGCTAGCCGCTAGGAAACAACCTAGTCTACAACTTTCGTGTTTTAAGTTTTTGCCCATTCGGCCTCTAAAGGCCTGTAATCCGTGTTTTACCGAAACAGCTCCCTGGAACCCGAGAGCTAGTTTTGGTTCTTACATTTATTTTTTACGTCCTAAGTCGCGGGTTCTAACTCAACCGCCCACATCGGGAGATAGTCAACATGCATGCAGCACATCTAACGTCCCTTAACCCTATCATACAGCCCATGTGATCTTGCAACCCAAAATTTCCGAACTCACTAACCTAGGGTTGCATATCTTCTAGCTAAGCATACATCACACCATTCATGCATTTGGCTCATAAAAACATAACATACATGCACAAAACTAAATGACCTAATTTGGGGACATATTACCTAATTCAAACCCTAACATGCCATTCTAGCAAACCAAGCACATAGCATAATTTATGAGCATGAAATTAAACCAAACCACACCTAGAATCTACCTAATCAAGCACTAAGCACACATGCACATCTAAGGCAGCCAATAAACCATACATAGGAGCTTATGCTCTTACAAAAATTTTGCATAAAAATACACATAAATCACATGCTTAAAACTCATTTAAACTTGACAAAAAGCTTTTTAAAATTTTACCTCACAAGAAGTGACTTTCGGCTAGGGTTTGGGTACCCGAAAATTTTCTGGTTGCACCACTTGGTTCCAAGGGTTCGGCTGCTCACCCTACACGCACCAAAAATCAAATTTTTGGCTCCCTTATGGTCTCCTCTCCTTGCTCGGACACTCAAGAGAGTTTAGCCCCAAATCTGAAATTTTTTCCTCTCTTTTCTCCCACAAACCCGAGGGCTGTTTGGAGCCAAATCCAAGCTCCTAACTTGATCAATTCTCACTCCTTTTGCTAGCTCACTCACCCGAACTCTCTAGCCCTAATTTTTACCCCAAAATTTGGTTTTTCTCTTGTGTTTCCCCTGCACCAAACCCACGGCAACAAGGGCTGCTAGAGGCTGCAGAATTTTTTTCTTTTTCTTCCACTCGGTTTCTAGCCTACCCGAAGCAAGATGAATGGCTTAGACTTGAAAAATTTTCTGATCTCACTCTCCCTTTTCTCTCGGATTTTTGAGCTAAAATTTTGCAAGAACTTAGTTGCATTTTTTCATTAAAATGAATAGAGAAAACCATCTCCTTTTATAGACAACTTTGTGAGCTTTTGAGAATAGGATTTTGACCCCTAAATTTTCAAAATTTTGGATCTTTGGCATGCTAGGTGTCCGGAGGTGGTGGGAGTGCAAGACAACTCATGGTGAGTTGGCATAGTCCACATGTCATCTTGTTATTGGTCCAACACACCTCTTGTAGAATAAAATAATATTTTCTTTATGAGATATCTTAAAAATTTAAGGCTTTGTTTGGATAAAAACTTTGAAACTTTGATTGTAAAAATTTAAATTCCAATACTGTAATTATTATTTTACAGTTTGGATTTTTCATATTTACAGTCAAAAAAATCGGATCGAAAGTCTTTTCTCAAATCCTTCTGCCTTATGACCTAATGTGGCGTGCTTGATTTTTCTAAGGTGGTTTTAGTTTCTAACTGTCATAAAAATTAGTTCCTGCATTATTTTTCACAAAACGCAGATCTTAAAATTCTTTCGTCATAATTTTGGCCATTTTGGTCCAACTTTGACTTTTCGGTCAACAGTTGACTTTTTCGGTCAAAATTTTGACTTTTGGAGAATCGAGTCGATTTCACTCTTTTTGTTCAAAAATGCTATTTGCTTCTTCGAACAGTCATTTTTTGAGTTTTATTAAACTATAAAAACTCATAACACACATTAGAGCTCTGAACTAAGCTTTTTCATGAAATTGCATGTACTATTTACATTCAATTCTTTACAGAAGCTAGTTACATGAAAAACTAGATCTCACAATCTACCCTCCTTAAAAATTTTCGTCCTCGAAAATTAAAACAACTCGGGGTAGTTCTTCTTCATTGCATCTTCTAGTTCCCATGTTGCTTCCTCAACACTATGGTTTCGCCACAAAACCTTAACCATAGGGATAATTCTATTCCTTAAGACTTTATCTTCTCTGTCGAGAATTCGTACAGGCTTTTCTTCGTAGGTTAAATCCGTCTGAACCTCCACTGGTTCTTGACTGAGCACGTGGGAAGGATCTGGAACATACTTCTTGAGCATTGAGACATGAAAAACATCGTGCATGGAAGCTAATTCTGGCGGCAAGGCGAGTTTATACGCAACCTTTCCAATCCTCTTGAGGATTTCGAATGGTCCCGTATACCGTGGACTGAGCTTTCCTTTCTTGCCAAATCGCATTACTCCCTTCATAGGAGCAATTTTGATGAAAACAGCATCACCAACTTGAAATTCTAATGGTCGTCGACGCTTGTCCGCATAGCTTTTCTGTCGGCTAAACGCTACGTCGAGTCTCTGTTTGATCTTCTGAATATCCTCGGAGGTCTTTTCGATGAAGTCTGTAGTTTGCAACTGTTTCTGCCCGACTTCTTGCCAGTGAACAGGCGATCTACACTTTCGTCCATACAACGCTTCAAATGGAGCCATTCCAATTGAGGCATGATAGCTGTTGTTGTAGGAAAATTCGATCAGTGATAGCTTTTCATCCCAATTTCCTTTGAAATCTAGGATGCACGATCTCAACATGTCCTCCAAGGTCTGGATAGTTCTTTCAGACTGACCATCCGTTTGAGGGTGAAATGCTGTGCTAAACTTCAACCTTGATCCCATGGCAGCGTGTACGCTCATCCAAAATCGTGAAGTGAAACGCCCATCGCGGTCCGAAATGATTGATTTTGGAATTCCATGCAGTTTGACGATTTGAGCTGCGTAAATTTGTGCCAGTCTTTCCACTGAGTGGGTAGCTTTAATCGCAACGAAGTGGGCTGATTTGGTCAAACGATCCACTACGACCCAAATCGTGTCGTTTCCACTCGTAGTTCTAGGCAGTCCGACTACAAAATCCATCGTAATCTGCTCCCATTTCCACTCCGGAAGTTCTATCTTCTATAATTCTCCTCCCGGATGCCTATGTTCAGCCTTAACTTTTTGACAAGTTAGGCATTTTGACACAAATTCTGCCACTTGGTTCTTCATGTTCGGCCACCAGTAGGTCTCCCTGAGGTCTTTGTACATCTTGGTAGCTCCTGGATGTACGGAGTATGGCGTTTGGTGTGCCTCTGTCATTATTCGTTCCTTCAAACCCTTCGCGTTTGGAACACAAATCCTCCCTTTGAAGTGGAGTATACCATCATCGGAAGTCTTGAACTCTGTGCCCTTTTCACTAAACAAACGAGCCTTTAGCAAAGACGAGTCGTTTTCTTGATGGGCCTTAATGAAGTCTAGCAGATCAGACTTTAAGGTAAGCGAAGATAACCTTCCTGTTATTACTTCTATGTTGAAATCAGCGATCTCCTTCTGTAGAGGCTTAGGAAGTGCTTCAATGGACATCAGCGTGGCTACTGACTTTCTACTTAATGCGTCTGCTACCCTGTTAGCCTTTCCAGGGTGGTAGAGGATTTCACAATCATAATCCTTTACGAGTTCCAACCACCGTCTTTGCCTCATATTCAACTCCTTCTGAGTAAAAATATACTTGAGACTCTGATGGTCGGTGTAGATTTCGCATTTATTCCCATACAGATAATGCCTCCATATCTTGAGTGCGAAGACCACTGCTGCTAGCTCCATATCATGAGTAGGGTAGTTCCTTTCATGATTCTTCAATTGTCGCGACACGTAGGCAACTACCTTCCCATTCTGCATCAAGACAGCTCCTAATCCATTTTTAGAAGCGTCACTGTAAATCACGAAGTTTCCTGCTTCTACATCAGGAATGATCAGCACAGGTGCGCTTGTCAATCTCCTCTTAAGCTCCTGGAAATTTTCTTCACATTTCTGAGTCCACTCGTACTTCTTCTCCTTCCGAGTGAGAGCTGTAAGAGGTGCTGCTATCTTCGAAAATCCTTCGACGAATCTTCTATAGTACCCTGCTAACCCAAGAAAACTTCTAATCTCTGTGACGTTTCTGGGTGCTGACCACGAGCTGACTGCTTCCACTTTTGTTGGGTCTACAGAAATTCCTTCTTTCGTCACCACATGCCCCAAAAAGTGAACTTTTTCCAGCCAAAATTCACATTTCGTGAATTTAGCATACAGCTGGTGTTGTCTCAACATTTCCAGTACCAGCCTCAAGTGCTGCTCATGCTCCTCCTGGGACCTCGAGTATATCAGAATATCATCGATGAAGACGATCACGAATTTGTCCAGGAAGTCCTTAAACACTCGGTTCATTAAATCCATGAAGGCAGCTGGGGCATTGGTTAGTCCAAAGGGCATGACCAAGAATTCGTAGTGCCCATAACGCGTTCTGAAAGCTGTCTTGGACACATCTGATTCCTTGATCCGAAGTTGATGATAGCCTGATCGCAAGTCAATCTTCGAAAACACTATCGCTCCCCTAAGCTGGTCGAACAGATCATCTATCATTGGGAGAGGATATTTGTTCTTAATCGTGATCTTGTTCAACTCTCGGTAATCGATGCACATTCGGAGCGATCCATCCTTCTTCTTTACGAACAAGACAGGTGCTCCCCACAGAGAGTGGCTCTGCTTGATAAACCCCTTATCCAAAAGCTCTTGTAACTGTATCTGAAGCTCTCTGAGTTCTGCAGGTGCCATTCTGTACGGTGCCTTCGATACCGGTGCAACTCCTGGTAGTAACTCGATCTCGAACGAGATCTCCCGTTCTGGCGGCAGTCCTGGTAATTCTTCTGGAAACACGTCCACATATTCCCTGATGATGGGAACGTCTTCTGGCATCAACTCATTTTCTTGCTTCTTATCCACCATGTTAGCTAAATACCCTTGACATCCATTAGCTAACATCTTCCAGGCTCTTACAGCTGATACGAGCTTAGTGGTGGAATTCCGAGATTGCCCATGGAAGTTGAACTCATCCTTCTCGCCTAGGTTGAACGTTATCCGGCGTCTTCGGCAGTCAATCCTAGCGTTGTGTCTGCCTAAGAAATCCATCCCTAAGATCACATCGAAATCATGGAGTTTGATTGCGATGAGATCTACATCTAATTCTCTGCCATTGATGATAACAGGAACATTTTGGATCCAGAAATTGGACCACAAAATTTCACCAGATGGTAAAGAAGCACTGAAGGGTTGTCCTATCCTATTAATACTGTCTCCTAACTTCTGAGCAAGTTCCAAGGATATGAACGAATGCGTAGCGCCAGAATCGAATAGTGCAATCACATCATAAGTGGCGATAGAAATCTGACCTGTCACCACATGTGATGTTCCGGCTTCTGCATCTCCCTTCGTGTACGCATAGATCCTGGCTTGGGGTTCTGGGGCTTCCAGTCTGCCTATCACTGTCGCAGGTCCCTCAAGCCTAGCTTGTACTGCGTGTATCTGCCGTTGGTTGGAGTTGCGATTCTGATACTGTGGCTGCGGGTTCTGGTACTGCGGTTGCTGGTTATTCTGAGGGCAATTCTTCGCAAAATGTCCCTCTTTACCACAGATGTAGCAAGCATTGGATCCCTTCCTACAGACTCCTGGGTGTTTCTTCCCACAAGTCTCACATGTAGGGTAAGTGACATTATTGCCATCATTTCCCCGGTTACTCCTCTTCTGTTGGAAATTCTTCTGTTGCCCCTGGTTATTAAAATTCCCCTTTCGTTTGTTCTTCCCAGATTGCTTGGGACTCTGACCGGGGTTGCTTGCTTGTCCTCTGTTACTTGCTTCCGTATTCTGACGAGGTTGTGTCGACTTAGCAGCAGACTTTTCTTCCTTCCTGGACTTGAAAATCTGGGCTCTCGCCTCTTTGTCTCGATTAATCCAGTACTCTGCTCTGATGGCTCGGCTAACGCAGTCTGACACTGTTTCAGGTGGACTACTTCCGGCACTGACTTGCTTTGCAATGTCGGTACGGAACATTCTCATCATCAGTCGCACCTTCTCCTCTTCATTCGGTACCAGTTTTGGACATAAGCGAGCCAGTTGCTCGAATCTTCTGATTGCGTTCAGAACTGTCATAGATCCCTGTCGGAAGTTTGTAAACTCGTCCTGTTGTACAGCCAGGACTTCTCTGTTGTAGTACGTGGAACGGAATTCATCCTCAAAGTCTCGCCAGGACATAGCTGTAACGTCTCTCCGCATCTGTACTGTAATCCACCAATGCCTCGCGTCCTTCTTAAGAGCGAAGGAAGCGCACAGTACCTTCTCCTGCTCTGTCAGCCTCATGAAGTCTAAAATGACCTGGATGTCTATAAGCCAATTATCCGCGGCCATTGGATCTGTAGGCCCCTCAAACTCGGGTGCCTTCATCCGTCTGAAACGTTCGTAAAGCAGGTCTTCACGTATCACTGGCGGATCTACTTGCATGGCAGCTGGTGCCATTGGAACATACGGAGGGACTTCCGGTTGAACATTGGGTGCCTGAGGTACCACTGGAGGCACTGGCTGTGGAGCTTCTTGGGCTGGGGGTGCTGGATTCATACGTTCTAACTGTTCGCTGGAAATCTAGCCATTTTTGTGTGTTGCGCAGCATTTGCTGTTGCAAATTCGTCATTAGAGTCACTAGATCCGGCTGGGGCGGATCTGCGGCTGCGTTTCCTCTTGTTCGTACCATGCTTATATTCCTACTATCGGAAACAGGCATTATCATAAGCTAATAAACTTATCATGCATTCCATACATATCATCACATCAGCATACATATCATATCATAATAACATAACACTTCATCATACTGCATACATACTGAACATAACATGTAACATCATAACATAACTTTCCATATATCCCGTGAACACACGGTCTCTTTTGTACAATAAGCAAAAGTACATCATCATATCTTATATACTTCAAATATCATACTGTACATATTTACATACTTACGGACAGAACTTCGGATGGAAGTGTCTAACACTTCTCATCCTACATATAGTACAACCTAATATCCGAATACATATACTATAATCGTCCTAACAAAAGAAAAATTATGCGATGTCGGCCCTAATCTAAACGGTGTCGTCGAGGGTACTCGCTGACGTATCTATATCGGAAAGGACTACTACAGGTGCAGGCGCATCATCATCCGCTGGCTCGTCGGGATCGTCGAGGGGTAACTCCTCAGGATCATCCTCGTCATCCATATCATCCTCATCGTCACTAGAAATGTCGACAACGGGAGGGTCTTCCTGCTCCGGTGGATCTATCGGTATGACATCATCATCTGAGGTGTCCTCCGCGTCCATCGGGTCCTCTGCCTCTTGGGCAGGCATCTCCGGTACTGGCTCCTCGGGTCCGACCTCGTACTGCGGATCCTCGGGCCCTATCTCGTACTGCGGATCCTCATCTCCAGCGTCATCAGCAACGGGATCCTGGGCCTCATCTGCATGATCAGCGGCAGGTACGGTCTGGGCTATCGTCTCCGCTGCTAGTATGTCATCAGTGAAGCTACCAACGGTCATCTCACGGCGGGGTGATGGAACTGACTGTCTGATGTGTGTCGGTACTCCATTCCGTAGGAGCATCAACGCCTGTAACTCGGGCTCTGGTATATCCTGGGGAATATAAGGAAGCATCGTCTCCTGGAATCTCCAACAGTAGTGGACCATAGTCTCCCCTGGATAGGCATGCCAGTCCTGTGACATCATCTGATAGCGAGTAAGTCGCATGTCCTTGTATATCGCAGGATCACGCATCGGCTCATCAGCTCCTCGTGCTGGAAGTGGACCATATCTGCTCACCACGGCTGCACGAAAGTATGCCCAAGTACGGCTAGGTAGCTGCGGCTCTCCTAATATAACCCACCATATCCTAGCATCACCAATCAGACATCGGCTGGCTAGGGTGACCTGTAAGTGCTCCTCGATGTGACACATCGTGAAGATCTGCTCCATATCATGAAGCCATATGCTGATCGATACTGATCGTCTGGTGCTATCGAAGTACTGAGGCTGCGATCGGTAAAAAGAAACTACAGCATCCCGATCCCTCTTCACTTGCGTCGTGTCCATGATACCGCGTCTATATCACGTAATATAACCATAAACACTATTGCATATAAACCATATAGCATATAAAAAAGAAATCTAAACTTACTTGCAATGATGGAGGCGATGTCAGGCAACTGTGAATTCGTGTCGCAAGGGAACCGCTCTGATACCAACTCTTGTAACGACCCACCTAGCGTAGGCCGTTACCTTACTTGAAAACATACATTCATAATATAAACTTAGACAGTAATTGAAAAATACAGCGGAAATTTTTTTTTTTTTTTATAGCATTCACAAAACACTATAAATATATAATAATACTGTTTTGCGTACTAGTATATTAATTACCAGTTAATATAAAATATTTCATAATTTACATAATATCTCAAAACACGTAGCGATACCCATTATCCACTCATTCACAGTCCCTTGGCTCGCTACTCCATCTTGCATCATTATCACATAGCTGGCTCCTTACCTACAGCATAAACTTAAAACAGTGAGCTAAAGCTCAGTAAGTACAACTCTTAAGCCGTAAAGAAAGTATAACATAGACACAACCATACACAGAGCATGCATTGACCACATTATGCTTTCTTATTCTTATTCATTATGGGCCCTTACCTCGTGTGGTCGTAACCGGCGCGCGACTATGGATTGGTTGGGGCGGCCAAACCATATCCAACTCAACCCACAGTCCAACCCAACCTGGCGTGGGTGGTACGACACAGCGCTTACTGACTTACTTATTCTTACTATTAGTGAACATACATTCTGTTGTCACCTTTTTAATTCTATTATGTCTTACCTTAACACAATAATCATATACATAACATAATTTATAAGGCATACATGTTATCTAACACATAGCACAGAACACATCATGAAAATCTAGTAATATATACTAGTAGCTTATGCTGTAGACGGTGTTGTACTTACCTTCTATCCGTGTGTCGCTTGACTACTCCTCTTCGAGCTTTAATTGCAGAATCCCTCCTGCTCGATCGAAGAACGTACATGAGATTTCTAATCTAACTCATAACACGTTGGTGACTAACCAACATTCATGTGGGTTTTCGGTGATATGTCCCCCTAAAGATAAACCATGCATACATAGAGGGTGACTACCTTAGTAGTCTTGTTGATCATGAATCATGATCTAAAAAGATACGTTGGATATCCATTTTATACACTTAGCCCATATCTAAACATGTCGGGTTAGATCAACACCAACCCTTGAGCTTTGATCAACTACTTATGGGTCAACCAAGGTTAACCCTTATGATCTCTAACTTGAATCCCTATTCGGCTTACTTTAGGATTTTGGGACTAAGTCCCGATAACTCGGGTATAGATTCCCGGTTATCATACGTCCTAACATTGCTTTGAAAATCTTAACTTAGAAACCATTTCCTTTAAAAACTTTAACTTTCAATTCCTACTTCATAAAAACACTTAGCTTTTAAAACTTCATCTTGTCAACTTTTTCGTAAAAATTCATAAATCTTGCCTTATAATTTCATAAAATATTTGGGGGTCGGAAACTGCTTTTGGGACAGTTTCCATACTTGAAATAATGTGTTTAGTGTGAAAAACGTTTTTCCTAGTAAGGTTCTATAAAATCTTGCACAGAAATTCTTGGATTCCTGCGCAGTTTTGGCATTTCAGTTTATAGTTAAAAATCGCTTTTGAATTTGAAAAAGTTTCCTTCACGAAAGTTCTAGCCCTCGAAGAGTTCTAAAACTTTCGTGTTTTGAGAAATTTCTGATTCTGTACCGATTGGTACCAGTTTTTAATCGAAAACGAGGTTAACTTTGAAATCCGAGTCTCACAGACCTCTTACGGGTTTTCTTATAAAAGAAGGCTTTTGGAGCCTTATTTTGGAAAACTGGCCGCGTTGGCCGCTAGGAAACAACCTAGTCTACAACTTTCGTGTTTTAAGTTTTTGCCCATTCGGCCTCTAAAGGCCTGTAATCTGTGTTTTACCGAAACAGCTCCCTGGAACCCGAGAGCTAGTTTTGGTTCTTACATTTATTTTTACGTCCTAAGTCGCGGGTTCTAACTCGACCGCCCACATCGGGAGATAGTCAACATGCATGCAGCGTATCTAACGTCCCTTAACCCTATCATACAGCCCATGTGATCTTGCAACCCAAAATTTCCGAACTCACTAACCTAGGGTTGCATATCTTCTAGCTAAGCATACATCACACCATTCATGCATTTGGCTCATAAAAACATAACATACATGCACAAAACTAAATGACCTAATTTGGGGACATATTACCTAATTCAAACCCTAACATGCCATTCTAGCAAACCAAGCACATAGCATAATTTATGAGCATGAAATTAAACCAAACCACACCTAGAATCTACCTAATCAAGCACTAAGCACACATGCACATCTAAGGCAGCCAATAAACCATACATAGGAGCTTATGCTCTTACAAAAATTTTGCATAAAAATACACATAAATCACATGCTTAAAACTCATTTAAACTTGACAAAAAGCTTTTTAAAATTTTACCTCACAAGAAGTGACTTTCGGCTAGGGTTTGGGTACCCGAAAATTTTCTGGTTGCACCACTTGGTTCCAAGGGTTCGGCTGCTCACCCTACACGCACCAAAAATCAAATTTTTGGCTCCCTTATGGTCTCCTCTCCTTGCTCGGACACTCAAGAGAGTTTAGCCCCAAATCTGAAATTTTTTCCTCTCTTTTCTCCCACAAACCCGAGGGCTGTTTGGAGCCAAATCCAAGCTCCTAACTTGATCAATTCTCACTCCTTTTGCTAGCTCACTCACCCGAACTCTCTAGCCCTAATTTTTACCCCAAAATTTGGTTTTTCTCTTGTGTTTCCCCTGCACCAAACCCACGGCAACAAGGGCTGCTAGAGGCTGCAGAATTTTTTTCTTTTTCTTCCACTCGGTTTCTAGCCTACCCGAAGCAAGATGAATGGCTTAGACTTGAAAAATTTTCTGATCTCACTCTCCCTTTTCTCTCGGATTTTTGAGCTAAAATTTTGCAAGAACTTAGTTGCATTTTTTCATTAAAATGAATAGAGAAAACCATCTCCTTTTATAGACAACTTTGTGAGCTTTTGAGAATAGGATTTTGACCCCTAAATTTTCAAAATTTTGGATCTTTGGCATGCTAGGTGTCCGGAGGTGGTGGGAGTGCAAGACAACTCATGGTGAGTTGGCATAGTCCACATGTCATCTTGTTATTGGTCCAACACACCTCTTGTAGAATAAAATAATATTTTCTTTATGAGATATCTTAAAAATTTAAGGCTTTGTTTGGATAAAAACTTTGAAACTTTGATTGTAAAAATTTAAATTCCAATACTGTAATTATTATTTTACAGTTTGGATTTTTCATATTTACAGTCAAAAAAATCGGATCGAAAGTCTTTTCTCAAATCCTTCTGCCTTATGACCTAATGTGGCGTGCTTGATTTTTCTAAGGTGGTTTTAGTTTCTAACTGTCATAAAAATTAGTTCCTGCATTATTTTTCACAAAACGCAGATCTTAAAATTCCTTCGTCATAATTTTGGCCATTTTGGTCCAACTTTGACTTTTCGGTCAACAGTTGACTTTTTCGGTCAAAATTTTGACTTTTGGAGAATCGAGTCGATTTCACTCTTTTTGTTCAAAAATGCTATTTGCTTCTTCGAACAGTCATTTTTTGAGTTTTATTAAGCTATAAAAACTCATAACACACATTAGAGCTCTGAACTAAGCTTTTTCATGAAATTGCATGTACTATTTACATTCAATTCTTTACAGAAGCTAGTTACATGAAAAACTAGATCTCACACGTTCGGCCTCTAAGGGCCTTGAAATTACCCTTTCCCGAAGCTGGCCAGATTCGAATCCGAATTGGCAGTTTCGGTTGCTTAGTTCGGTTTACGTCTTATTTCGCGGAATCTATCTCGACCGATCACATCGGGAGCTTAGAAAACATTAAGCAGTGCTTCTAACGTCCCATAGAAACCCATAAATCCATCTCATTCAACCCATGTAACCCAAATCCGAAAATTAAAAAGACTAGGGTTGCTTGGTTCTAACTTAGCATACAACATCACCATTTTCAAGCCCTAACTATCATGCATCTCTTGGCTGCCAAGGGCAGATCTTGGGACCAAAATTTTAAGGGACATAACAACCACATCTAGCATGCTTCCTATCACATTTTCAAGCACAAATTTTTAAGCAACAAGCATCAAAATCAGCCAACCAAACCCTAACCCTAATCAAGCACACACACACCAACAAAATGAGGGCTGAAAATTAAATGGACTTATGTCCTTACAACCAACTTGAATCACCATCAAAATACTCAAATGAAACTCAATTTCAAGATGGTTTTAAGAGATTTACCTCAAACCCAAGTTAGGGTTTTGAAATCCCAAATCCTCCTTTGGTTCCTTGGCTTGCTCACCCACACGGCTTCTCCAAGAAAATGGCATCCAAAAAATTTTTTTTTGTTAGCTCTTTCTTGCATCACCAAAACCGAACCTTAACAAGAGAAAAATCCAAGTTTTTCTTACCTTTTTCCTCTCCTCTTTGTTCGGCCAACTCTTGGAGAAATCCACAAAATTTTCTCAAACCCTTCCTCGCTTGGTGCTCACGGCTTTGGCTCAAGAAAATGGAATCCAAGAGATTTTTTTTTTGGTTAGCTTTTTCACACCTCCAAGCCGTGTATTTTGAAGAAGAAAACCCAAAAATTGTCAAGAGTTACTCACCTCTTTTTCTTCTCTTCTTGGTCGGCCAAACACTCAAAACTCACAAGAAAATCTCAAGCGTTCTCTAGCTCTCTCTCTTCTTGCCAAAACCGTGTACCCTTAAGATGGAAAACCCAAAAATTTGTCTTGAGATCTCTCTCTCTCCTTCTCCCTCTTAGCTGCCGAATCCTCTAGAGAAAAAGTGAGGGTTTCTCTTAGTTTCCCAAGTGAAAATGACTAGAGAGAGATGAGAGACTTGTGATGGACAAGAGTGGTTCAACTTTTTCCTTGATTTTGGGCTTTATGTCTAGTCTTGCTTGCTTCCCTTGGCTGCCGAATGTGACGGGGGAAAGGGATGTGCTGCAGCCGGTTTTTGGGGTGGAAAGAAAGCCTCTCATAGCTTGCTTAGGCTAGTGAAAAGTGAGGCATAGGCATGGGCTATTGTCCTTTGTTTAGTTAGACTTTGGTTGGTCATTTAGTTACCCAAACCAAACCAATTCCTTTCCTTGTTCCTTCAAGTTGTCGAACATGAGAGTTAAGGGGGCATGGGCTGCCGGATTTTAAGGGAAGAAATGGCAGAAAATTGAGTGAAAGAAAGGGGTGTGGTGGTTGGTGAGTTGGCCCTTAATTCATGGCTTTGTGTCATGTCTTGTTCCCATTTTTTTTTTCCTTGGGCTGCCGAACATGGGAGTGGAGGGGTGTGTTGCAGCCGGATTTTCAAGGGAGAAAGGCATGGGTTTGACTCATTATTTTACGCAAAAGTGACTAGGGGATGGGAGACTTGTGATGGACAAAAGTTAGTGCACCTTTTCTCCTTAATTCTAGGCTTTCCATTTTTTTTTCTTTTCCTTTTGTCTCCCATGGGTGGCCGGCCATCATGCATGGTGAAACTCCACATGTTGCAACTTTGAGTTAGTAGAAGGTGATGTCATGGGGTTGATGTCATCTTCCACTAGCTCTCACAATGCCTTGTTTGGCCATTTCGTTCTTTCACAGCTCCTTTCGCGCTCTACAGTTATTTCCACTACTGTGATGAGCATTCTTATTTTATATTTTGGTCCAAAAATTCTTCCATGTAAAATTTGGACCGAAACTCTCTTTCTCCAATTTTTCGGAGACCTTTTTGCCCTTAATTCTTTTTCGGTGTGCTTGATTTTTCTAGGATGGATTTATGGCTTATAAAACTTCATTTTCGGAGATTATTTCCATATTCCTTCATCATAATTGTGAAGTCAACGTTGTGACCCATCTTGGTCGAACTTTGACTTTTTGGTCAACCATTTGACTTTTGTAAAATTTCATCCTTTTTTGTTCTTTTTCCTTTAAAAACCTCATTCTTGGCTCGTAAATCATTAATTGAGTCTCATAATCATTAAATGAGGACTCGAACATTGTTCTAATAAAATTATGAATTTCTCATTATTATTCATAATTTTTCATATAACACATCATAACACATAAATTAGACTCTAATTCCTTATGAATAAGGAGATTACAAGTCTACAAAATTTCGGGTCTTACAACCTACCCTCCTTAAAAGATTTTCGTCCTCGAAAATTAGAACAAATCGGGGTAGTCTCTCTTCATGTCTTCTTCTCGTTCCCACGTCGCCTCTTCATTATGGCGATTTCTCCATAATACCTTTACCAATGGTATGACCTTGTTTCTTAGCACTTTTTCTTCTCGTGCCAAGATTTGGACTGGCTTCTCCTCATAAGTCAGATCTTCGCGAATCTCGATCGGTTCGTGATCCAATTCGTGTGACGGATCCGGAATGTACTTTTTCAGCATTGACACATGAAACACATTGTGCACATACGCCAATTCTTGGGGTAAAGCCAACTTGTAGGCTACGTTCCCAACTCTCTCGAGTATCTCGAACGGCCCTATATACCTTGGGCTCAATTTCCCCTTCTTTCCGAACCGCATAACTCCCTTAAATGGAGCGACTTTGAGGAAAACCAAGTCTCCTACTTGGAATTCTAGAGGCCTTCGGCGCTTGTCGGCATAACTCTTTTGCCGGCTAAACGCAGTCTCCATCCTTTGTCGTATGAGCTTCACGTTTTCCGTGGTCTTCCGAATGAAGTCAGTAGACACAAGTTCTTTTTCTCTTGTTTCGTACCAGTGGACTGGAGATCTGCATCTTCTTCCGTACAAAGCTTCATAAGGAGCCATTCCGATTGAAGCGTGAAAACTGTTGTTGTACGAGAATTCAATCAAAGGAAGCTTCTTATCCCAAGTTCCCTTGAAATCCATCACGCAAGCTCGCAACATATCTTCTAAGGTCTGAATGGTCCTTTCTGATTGTCCATCCGTTTGTGGGTGAAAGCCTGTACTAAACGAAAGCTTGGTACCCATTGCTTCATGTACGCTCCTCCAAAATTTCGAAGTAAAGCGACCGTCGCGATCCGAGATAATCGTCTTCGGAATTCCATGATAGCGAACGATCTGGGCCACGTACAATTCTGCCAGTTGTTCTACTGAGAAGCTGAGCTTGATGGCTATAAAGTGTGCCGACTTTGTCAATCGGTCAACGACCACCCAAATAGCGTTGTTGCCGCTGGGAGTTCGGGGTAGACCCACCACGAAATCCATCGTCACTTGGTCCCATTTTAATTCTGGGATGGAAATTTTTTGCAATTCTCCTCCTGGACGTTGGTTTTCCGCCTTTACTTTTTGACAAGTAAGGCACTTACTGACAAAAGTAGCAACGTCGTTCTTCATTTTGGGCCACCAAAAGCTCTCTTTCAAGTCCTTGTACATCTTCGTGGCTCCAGGATGGACAGAGTACGGAGTCTCGTGAGCTTCTTTCATGATTCTTTCCTTTAGTTCTCCCTCATTAGGAATACATAGTCTATTCTTTTGATAGAGTATGCCCTCATCGGATATGTGGAAATCTGACTCCTTTCCTTCTAAAACCTCGTTTTTCATCCTAAGCAGCGAGGCATCGGCTTCTTGACGCTCCTTCATGCCATTCAAAATAGTGGGTTGGAAGGTTAGAGCAGCTAATCCTCCCGTAATAAGCTCGATTCTAGCTTCCACTATCTCCTTCTGAAGAGGCTCAGTCAATGACCGGATTGACATCATCGAGGAAGATGACTTCTGACTAAGGGCATCGGCCACCTTGTTAGCCTTTCCCGGATGGTATCGGATATCTATGTCGTAGTCCTTCACCAATTCGAGTCATCGTCTTTGCCTCATGTTCAGCTCTTTTTGTGTGAAGATGTACTTCAAGCTCTGATGATCCGTATATACTTCGCATTTTGTGCCATACAGGTAGTGCCTCCAGATTTTTAAGGCAAATACTACCACCGCAAGCTCCAAATCATGCGTCGGGTAGTTCTTCTCGTGTTCCTTGAGCTGTCGCGAAGCATAGGCGATCACTTTTCCGTTCTGCATGAGTACTGCTCCCAATTTTATCTTGAAAGCATCACTGTAAATCACGAAGTTTTCTTCCTCCACGACCGGAATTGTGAGGATTAGAGCGCTTGTCAACTTGCTTTTGAGCTCTTGGAAGTGCTCTTCACACTTATTTGTCCATTCGTACGCCTTCCCTTTTCTTGTGAGTGCGGTAAGTGGCGCCGCGATCTTAGCAAATCCTTCGACAAATCGCCGGTAATAGCCCGCTAATCCGAGGAAACTGCGCACTTCGGTGACATTTTTAGGAGCTGGCCACTTACTTACCGCCTCGATCTTGGCCGGGTCTACGGATATGCCTTCTTTAGAGACTACATGTCCAAGGAAATGGACCTTCTCCAACCAAAATTCACACTTTGAGAACTTGGCATACAGTTGATTTTGCTTAAAAATCCGTAGTGCAATCCTTAGATGCTCCTCATGCTCCTTTTTTGACCTTGAATAGATCAGAATGTCGTCTATAAAGACAATGACGAACTTATCCAAGTAGTCCTTAAATACTCGATTCATCAGGTCCATGAAGGCGGCTGGCGCATTCGTCAATCCAAACGGCATGATGAGGAACTCGTAGTGTCCATATCGAGTGCGAAACACCGTTTTCGAAACATCTCCTTCCTTGATTCGGAGCTGGTGATATCCCGATCGTAGATCAATCTTCGAAAAGACTGAGGCTCCTTTCAATTGGTCGAACAGATCGTCGATCCTGGGCAAAGGATACTTGTTCTTGATGGTGATCTTGTTCAATTCCCGATAATCAATGCACATTCTAAGAGTGCCGTCCTTCTTCTTAACAAACAACACCGGGGCTCCCCACGGTGAATAGCTCTGTCTGATGAATCCTTTATCCAGGAGCTCCTTCAACTGGACTTGCAATTCTTTGAGTTCAGCAGGCGCCATCCTATACAGTGCCTTGGACACGGGCGCTGATCCTGGAAGCAACTCGATTTCAAAAGAGATTTCTCGTTCTGGTGGCAATCCTGGCAGATCTTCAGGAAAAACGTCCACAAACTCCTTGACTATCAGTACATCTTCCGGCTTACCTTCGGTTTCTTGCGCCTTATCTACCATGTTGGCTAGAAATCCCATACATCCTTCCGCCAACAATTTTCTAGCCTTTAGCGCCGAAATAAACATCTTTGGCCGTTTCGGGGTCGATCCTCGAAAGATAAATTCCTTATCTCCAACTGGCTTGAACGTGACGGCACGACGCTGGCAGTCGATAATCGCATTGTACTTTCCCAGGAAGTCCATACCCAGGATTACGTCGTAGTCGTATAAGTCAATGACGATCAGGTTGACGTACATCTCTCTACGGCATATGATTATTGGAACATGGCATATCCAATAATCAGACAACAAAATTTCCCCAGGGGGTGATGCAGTACGAAAGGTTCTTCCGATTTTCTCATTATCTCTACCTAGTTTCTTAGCAAACCTAGGTGATGTGAATGAATGCGTAGCTCCAAAATCAATCAACAAATAAGCATCTTGTTGGGCAATAGGAAGCTGACCTGTCACCACCGTGGATGGTCCAGCTTGAGCATCCTCCTTCGTGTAGGCATAGATGCGTCCCTGAGGTTCTGGAGCTTCAAGTCGGCCTTGAGAAATTGCCGGTCCTTTCACTTTCATCTGTGCTGCATGCAGCTGACTTCCCTGACCCCTCTGGTAGTTCTGCTGATTCTGGACATTGGCATTGCAATTCTTTGCAAAGTGGCCTTCCTTGCCACACAGATGACAGCGGTTTGTCCCGGCTCGACAGTCTCCCGGGTGCTTTCTCCCACATTTTTGGCAAGAGGGAGTTCCACTGTTGTCAGGGGCATTCTTCTTCTGGGGAGGATTCTGTTGGCTCCCCTGTCCTCCAGTATTCCACTTCCTCTTCTGCTGGGGGTTGCCATACGGCTTGTTGCTGCTGCGTTGGCCAGAAGATCCTCCTTGACCTTTCTGCTGGGATGATTGGCCTGGTCTGGTCTGACTCTGCTTGGCTAGGGCCTTCTCCTCATTCTTTTCCTTGAAGAACTGAGCCCGTGAGCCTTGTTCTGACCGACCCAGTACTCGGCTCGAACCGCTCGACTGACGCATTCGGCAACAGTGAGCGGTGGGTGAAGGCCACTACTGATAATCACGGCTAAGTCCGACCAGAACATTCTCATCATCTTTCTCACTTTGTCCCTCTCGGAACTGATGAGTTGAGGGCAGAGACGGGCGAGCTGTTCAAACTTTCTCACGGCTTCAGCCACAGACAAATTTCCCTGACGGAAATTGTTGAATTCGTCTTGTTGTGCTTCCATTACTTCCGTGTTGAAGTACTTCTCACGAAACTCCTCAACAAAATCTTCCCATGTCATCTGGTTGATGTCCCGTCTGATTTGAACCGTTTCCCACCATAACCGGGCGTCTTTCTTCAACATAAAGGACGCACAAAGGACTCTCTCTTTATCGTCGAGCCCTAAGAAGTTCAGGGAAACTTGAAGGTTGATGAGCCAGTTGTCGGCCTCGATCGGGTCCGTTGATCCCTCGAATTCCGGTGCCTTCATGCGCCGAAATTCATGATACAGCTCTGCCGGGGTCCGAACACGAGGGGCTGGCGGAGCAGCTACCGGCGCCATTGGTGCTTCTGGGGCCTCAGGGTGTTCCGGAATCACGGGTTCCTCCTCGAGAAATTTCGGTACCGCTGGCTGCTCTTCAGGTGCCAGTGGTACCCTGGCTTCAGGCGGTCCTTGGTTCTGTTGGGCTATTTGAGCCCTAAGCCCACCTATTTCTCGTTGCTGGGCTAGCATCATCTCTCTCAGCTCGTTCAGTTGAGCTGCAAGATCGACGTTTTGGGCCTGTGCCGCTCGACGTCTTGGTGGCATGGTTCTGTATAGAAGCAACAAAATAAGCTTCTTATTTTCAAAACTTTCATAAAATCATATCTTTTATACAGAACTATAATCTTCATTTCATAATCATAGTTTTTAGGAAAAATACATAATTTCCTCATCATGGGCATACATTACTTGTTTACTACCACCGAGCTAAGGCACAACCCAACGTCATTCTCACAATCAACCTTTCCATTGCGAACCATCGATAAAAGATGCGTACGAAAATCTAATCCTAAGCGTAAGAGAATTAATTAACTTACTTGGGCTATTGCGGAACGATGCGGAGCGAGACGAAGTAGGCTGGCAGGATACCGCTCTGATGCCAACTCTGGGACGCCCCCTTACTACGTAGGGCCGCCACCTTACTTACTTCATTTAACTTTGCTTGAAAATTAGGAATATATATTTTTTTTGAAACATACTTATAAAAGCATTTGTCGTTAGAAATATATCATTACCACTTAAGTAAAAGTTTACTTAAGGTCTTTAGTTCCAAAATACCATAAAGCATAATTTGTCTTTATCATACATACTTATATACAAAACTTCTTAACTCAAAAATAGGTTGCGGAAACTATGCGTAGTGGTATCCATACCGCCTTCATCCGCCGCCACATCGTCCACACACTGCCCATCATTCAGGCTGCAGGTTTCTTACCTACAGTATGAAATATAACTTGATGAGCTTCCGCCCAGTAAACACAAACATAATCTCACAAAACATTTAAAACATCTGGAAAACATACATCATCATATACATATGCGTGAATCATTTATGTTCCATTTATGCATTTCTTTTTAACTTACTTATCTTTCTTATGTGCCCCATAGTGTACGTACCATCATTTATTTAGCGCGCCTCCAGATACAGTTAGGGGTTGCAAGGTCCCTAACTGCTCTGGGAACATTGGGTGATTACACCCTCCCGCATCAACGAGAGGGTGAATCCTTTACTTGAACATGAAAAATTCCTCCACCTTATGGGAGGTCGGTACGACACTTTACTTGTGATTTCTTACCATGTTATTTATCCTTAGTGAACATACCTTATGATGTCACTATATGATAACATACTTTTTATCTTATTCATAACATGGCATGGCATTCTTTTCATTCATGGCATTTGCAATCATGACATTTTTATAAACATGACATTTTGTAAATATAGCACTTTTATAATCTTTTGCAAAAATAGCACTTTTTATAAACATAGCATTTTGCAAGAATAGGACTTCTTATAACATAGCATTTTGCAAAAACAACACTTTTTATAAAGCATGGCATTTCATAGATATAGCACACAACAATTTACAGCATATTTGAAAACCACATATCTGAACATAATTTACTAGCTTTCATACTGCAGGTGAGGTTTGTACTTACCTCTAGTGCCGTATCCTTAAAGTTGCGTTCCTTAAATTTGTCGGCAACGGCAATTCACTTTCCTGATATACCAAAAATATAGGATCAGGATCCTTTCGTAGGGTGTTGGTGACCTACCAACACTCATACCTACTTTTGGTTGTATGTCCCTCATACTTAATATCCATCTTGGCCATCTTAATCCTCAGTCTTTATCGAGTTTTGATAAATCCTTAAGAGGTTACTTTGGGTAACCTTTTTGATTAGAGCCTTGTCCTATGTTGGGTCTTGTTCATACATCCTTGTTATTGGGTTATTTACATTAACCCTTTAGATCTTAGTCCAATTATACATGTGGGTATCCTTTAGGGTTATGTTGGGTAACCTTTAAGGTTGATCTTAATTAAACTTTAGGTCAACCTTTTGTCAACCCTTGGTTATCCTTGGGTTTGTAACTCGGATATAATATCCGGTTACCGTTCGTAATCGGCTTGCTTACAAATTTTACTTTAAAATTCCTCTTCCTTATTTTTGGAAAATCTTGTGTAATTAACTTCCAAAAATCCTTCATTTTACTTGTAAAAATTCTAATCCCTTTAATTAGAAAATACTTTGGCTTAATCTCATTATTTTCTTTAACTTGTAAACTCTTGATTGAAACCCTCTTTTTCTTTACTTCGGAGAAAAATGTGAAATTTCAAACCCGAGCCCTTAAAATTCATGATTTTCGAAATAAATCTTTTATAAAATCATTTGGGGCCGGAAACCGCCTTTGGAACGGTTTCTGAAGCTAAAATAGCCGTTTAAAAGCACTTCACCATTTTTCTAGAAAATATTTTCGTGAATCTAATGTGCAGGATTTCGGATTCCTTGCGCATCTCCCACAAAACGTGCCCAGTTTAAAAATCGGCTTGGAATTTGAAAAACTTGTCTTCATGAAAGTTGTAGCTCTCGAAAAATGCTAAAACTTTCATGTTTTAAGAAAAATCCATTTTGGCCTAGATCAGTACCAGTTTTTATTTGAAAACGGGCTGACTCTGAAAAACTGGGTGAAGACCGTCCCAGGGATCAGCCACGGGTTTTGAGTAAAATGGAGGCCGTTGGAGCCTTATTTCGAGATTCTGTTTGCGTTTTCCTCTAAAAAAAGTTGTTCCGAGCAACTTTCGGTTTACGTCTTATTTCGCGGAATCTATCTCGACCGATCACATCGGGAGCTTAGACAACATCAAGCAGCGCTTCTAACGTCCCATAGAAACCCATAAATCCATCTCATTCAACTCATGTAACCCAAATCCGAAAATTAAAAAGACTAGGGTTGCTTGGT